>APFE030504252.1:0-53510 GCA_000404065.3 Pinus taeda
TTGCCAGCTCATCATGGATTGTTGCATATAGGCTAGTGGATAGAATTGCTTTTTAATTGCAGAAACAAATTCACTCCAAACAGAAAGAATTTTACCATGCTTCTTCATTTTAGCTTGTGCCCTGCCTTCCCACCATACCAAGGCAGTGCCTCCAAGGGGTAGGCTGGCCATCTAAATCTTACTCTTGTCTGAATCGATGCTCTGCACTTTGCAATAAACATCAATCTGTCTAATCCAATTGTCCAGCTTTTCTGCATTCAACTCTCCATCATATATCAACAAATCAAATTTAACATCTAATTTAATCAAAGATTTTTTCTTTTTGTTTTCAGGGCTACTAGGAGGTGTGGGAAGTTTCTCTTCTTTCCCTTTACCTTTAGAGTTGGTAATGGAGGAGAGATTCTTCTGCTCCTTTATCTTGTTTGGATTTTGATGGATCTCCTTCTCTACCTTTCTTAAATTCTCTATACATTTCCTCTACCATGGCTTTCATGGTCATGAAACCATCCATGAACTGGGAGTTTGACTCCAAGGGACTTTCTTCTGACATTTTCCTCTTAGGATAGACTCTTCCAATTTCAGGTTTAGCTTCAGCCAATTCTTCTTCTCCTAATCTAAGCTTTGATCTAGTTAGCATTCAACAACAAAATCCAACACAAGCTTGTCTAACCTTAGTAACCTAGAGCTCTAATACCACCTGATCTGGAACTTATCTAGGACAAATAATTAAAGGTATTACAGCCTCATGTGCATGGATGTGCCTATGTTAATTTATGCAATGGATCGATAAGATTGTGAAATACATAGACATTGAGGCAGTTAGAGAAAACATAACAGGCAAACATGTAAACGCAACAAGTTTAATAAGGAGTTCACCCAATGCTCTTGGGCTACATCTCTTGGTCCAACCTTCAGTGGTGGCCTCTCTATTATGTTTTCAAAGCAAAGTTTGTACAACAGTGAGCTCAATTTGAGTCTCACTCAACAGATATGAATTAGTAGGACTGGAGTACATAGATTCTCCTTATTGAAACTCGACCTCTATTGGTCACAATAGTACGAGCCCAATCTGAGACTCATACATGATAGACCTATGCCGAGGAGCTCGCTTGAACCTCTAAAGCTTTCTCTAGAGTACACAGAATCTCTGACTCTCTCTGGCTCTGTCTGCCTCGATGCTGCCTTCAGGTTAGCTCGGCTTCTTCCCTCTGTTCTCTGCTCTTAGCTTCTGTGTTTAAATAACTCTCCTCTGTGTTATCCTCTGATTCTATCAGTTCATGGCTTTAAAGCCAGTCTGCTTTCTGTCGATTCGTTTCCGCTTCCTGGCGTTCTGGTTCTTCTGCTGCTACTCGTTTGAATTCCCTTGTTCTGCGTCATCATCACTATGTAACGCTTCACAGGGAGGTGGACACCTATTCTGCAACGGGTGAGTGTGTCAGATTCCTTGGACCCATTTGAATGGCTATTATTTCTATTTGCTTCAAGACCGCCCGTGAAACACGAATATTTTGCCAACTGATCATCCACGTCAGACTTCAAATCCCATGTAATCTTGCTTTATAACCTTGTCAAATCCGGTCATTTTTCGGGACGCACCTTCATCGTTGATCCGGGCCCCCCCAAATCCTACGGTCGTCATTCATATCTAGCGGGTAAGTCGCATGACGTTTACCCATCTGATGTGGGCAGTTTTCTCTCTCTTCCGTCGGACATGTGTCACTCGATGTGTGGCATCGGGTTGGACTCGGTTGAAACTGCTTACTGCCTCGAGGCCTTCCAATATCCCGTCAGTTTTGTGGAATTCCGCTCTATGGAACCAAATTAATTACTTTTCTAGATTTCATAGTCATTTCGGGTCCGAGCACTCAGGGCTTTCCTTCACTGAGGGGGATGCCCTGTGATACGCGATTAGCGCTAATCGTGTATCAGAAACTACCCCAGTTTCTTGAATTAGCCTCTAGTTTTGCCAATTTGAGCCAGTGCGCGTTACCGTGGGCCAACGGTCTGCGCGCTCGACCGAGGGTCCTCATTGCTCCATGCTGATCACAAATTGCAACTGTCACGAGGATTCCTTCTGATAGCTTGATCTTTCTAAGACTTGAATCTTTTGGCATAACTTGAAAGAGTTTATGAAAACTTAGAGAGTGTTTAGGATCCAATTCGAATCACATAATAATTGTGTTTTGTCATGGATGCTATCAAGAACAATCTGCACACATTTGAATGGACTCGCTCTAGAATAGCCTCTACTCGAATGTCTTTGTCGTGAAAGGAAGACTTGGTGTATTTTCCCAAAGTACACCCATTGCATGTATCAACTTGCTCAAGCGTAGCTTTGGGAAGACCGTTAGAGATCTGTTGCAATATCTTCAAAGCCCCATGATGCAAGTGGCCCAATCACCTGTGCCACAACTCAACAATGTCTCGTCTCTGCAACTTTTTTTCTTTTGTTCTCAAAGCAACACACTCTTCTACCTCCAGCTTATAGAGATTCTTCACCCAAATCCCTATCTTCTTTACTTGACCTATGGCCACGTGTTGAAGGAACACCTTTCCTTTCAAGAAGATCACATCATAACCTCTATCCTCAAGCATGGAAATGGATACCAAGTTCTTCTTCAACTCGGGCACATACATAACATTCTTCAAGGTGATTGGAGCCCCATGCTCCCTCTGAAAAGTAATCGTGCCCAATCTAGTAACACTATACTTCCCGTCATCATCCATATCAATATGCATCTAGAGATATTTCACCTCCAGGTCATTGAATAACTCTTTGTCGCCAATCATGTGGAATGAAGCTCCACTGCCTAAGTACCATACACTTCCCATCATTGATGACACCATGCATGCAATGAAGGAAAATTCCAATTCGAATTGAGAGGCCAAAGCCTCACCCGCCACTCCTCCTCAGGACTTCTTCTTGGACTTCTTGAGTGGACAATTTGTAGCAAAATGGCCCAGCGCATGACAATGAAAGCACTTAAATTTTGTCATGTCTTTCTTCTTACCTCCATGATAAGAATTCGATTATCTATTGGGAATCTTTCCCTTTCCCCTTCTTCGCCTTAATCGCTAAGGCATAGTTATCTTCATTATCATTCTTTGATGAAGAGGCATCCCTGGTGTTCCTCCTGATCTCCTCCTACATCAAATCTAACCATAGTCGTTCCCAATCTGGCAACTTCTCTCGACCATTGATAGAGTCCTGATAACTATGCCAACTCTTTAGGAATCCTAGAACAACAAGACTCACCATATCATCCTCAGCAACTGTGATTCCAACACTTCCAAGTTCATCACGACACTAAGTAAACTTGGTCAAGTATTTTGGAATAGTCTCGCCTTTCTCCATTTTGATTTTTCGAAGTTTGTCCTTCAGTGCCAATTTCGTTTGGTCACTGTTTTTCTGGTACAAGTCCATCAATGTTTTCCACATGTCATACAGAGTTTCCTTTCCATGGAGACTCGAGACAATGTGGTCTCGAACTCCCTCAAGGATTATCTGCCTCGCCTTCACCACGTACTTCTTCCATTTGACCAAATTCTGTGCATTTGATGTTGTTGGCTTAGGAATTTCTTGATCAACGAATTCCTTCAAGCCATTATCTTCTAGCACAACCTCCATTATGTGCCTACAGGCTATAAATTCAAGTTTCCTTCCAAGGCATACTCGAGCCGCAAATTGTAGAACGTCATCTACTAATCCCGAAGTATGTGTTGCAAATTTTAATTTCACCTGTAACCCAAAACTCAAAACTTCGGAATCTCCTCTAGTATATTGAATTTAGCTCTGATACCATGTAGAAAATCATGTAGATTCACAATTTCATGCAATGTACTAAAGCAAAGGACAATAATCTACTTCTACTTTCAACCAACGGAATCCAATAGATCGATGCAAACAATATGAACAAGAAGAAGATAAATCAATGGCACATAACACAAGTTGTATCTGGGGAAAGCCAATGCTAAAAACCCTGCATTCTGTATTGAATATATCATAAATATCAGTGAAGATACAAATCTTTTTATCACTAGAACAATTCCGCACAAGTATGCTCAACTCTCTCAACTCACAAGCTAGCTCAAGCTACATCCTTAACCTATTCAGTAACTCTCCAAGCCCCTAATCTCTTACGTAATTCCTAGGATGAATAGCCACTATTTAAAGGGAATTCATGCTTCCAAAACTGTGCAATGAAAACATAGGTCCTGATTACATGCATGATATTTACAACTCAGTGAATCATACAACTATTAGTACATTGTCCCTGCACTCTAGTCTCAACTGGGTCTTTCTTAGAATTGACATGCATGAGTGTCCAATGAGGGAATCTTCAGTTAACTAGAGTGACACTTGTGGATGCACTAGTGCACCAACTGACTGTTAAACTTTCTATTAGTTCCACAAATAGTTTGGAACTGATTTAACTGAACATAACTCAGTAAACTGAGTTGTCTAATTAACAACTCAATTTAAATTCATATTGGACCCCTAAAACTTGGGGAGAACATCTACATGACTTCAGAAAGACTTCCAACTTAAAAGTCCTAAGATAACTAGGTTAATTAAACTTAATTAACTATTTACAAGTTGCTATGAGAATAGAATTCGATTTTAAGTCATAGTTTCAATTCAAGGACAAACCTAAATTGGAATTTCTTGTTGCCATTTCTCAACATTAATTTCCTAAAGATATGGGTCATCTAGATCCACGTCCTCAATGCCTATTGGTTCCTCATTAAATTTAATGTCTTCCATGGGCTCTCCTTTGGCACCTTCTTGCAGTTTGATATTTTTAATGCTAGCCTCTTTCTTGTGAGTGATCGAGGTCTCCTGAACTGTGATTTTTTTAGGGTGGAGATGAGAAGGATTCTTTGAGCCAATTTTCTATTCTTGAGCTAGGGCATTAAAGTTGTTACTTATCCTTGGAATAGTTCCTATATTTGGAAATGGAGTATTGTGGGTCTATCATCTATGATATCCAACTCAGTTGAACCATTCATATCTTCTTCTTTTTTGTTGCAAAGGAAAATTATCCTTGGGGTAAGGGGGCAATCCCTAAAGAGGTGCCCATATTCATGACAAGGGGACAACTGAGCATAAAACAAAGGGTGCAAAGAGGAAGAAAGGGAGAAAGGATGGAAACCAAAGATAGAGCTAGTTATGAAAAATCCAAGGAAGAGGATGCAAACTTGCGAGAAAAATTCGTCTACCACTGAGAAGCATACCAATATTTGATACAAAGATAACAAAGGGCACGAAAGGGAAGAAGAGGAGAGAAGAGATAAACTAGAAACAAACCTTGTAGTGAAAAAACCAAGGAGAAGAATGTAAAATTGTGAACACATCTTTATTCCCATTAAGAAGTACATGCATAGACAACGAGAAGAAATAACAAGAATGGATGGTTTGCACTAGGGTGATTTCCTTTGAAACCCAAGTGTAAACCATGATAATGGGATTGCATGTAGCTCTGCTCGAGGGGTCGAACACCATGATGACAACAAGTACTATTACAACTATGAGAAATTTGGTTCATGCATAGATTATCAACAACATATGGTCCATCTCTTTAGCATTGAAACCACTTACGCTATAAATTCCCATGCGGCTTGAAGAGGCCACACTTCAATAAATGGTGTGGGAGAGTGTCACGCCAGCCTCTCCATGTAGGGGAGGTGGTTGCTTCCACACCCTTCCCACCATTGAACAAATCCAACAACATACAACATAAGGAGACATATATCAATGTTAATTACTACATGCTTTCTTTAATTTTGTTTTAAATAAAAATATTGATTAATTTTGATTAAAAGAATTAATAATTACAAATAAAAAAATCATTCAAAAAACACTAAATTCTCTTATTCCTCCTTTTTTTTACATCTCAACCTTTTTGAATTGAATTTTAAAATTATAATATATAACCTTAAGAATAAATATACTATTTTTACCACTATCGACTTTATTTTAATATGTCTATTTCAAAAGACATGACATACATCATTTAAGTTATATCTTAAATGTGAAGCATTTTTTCCCTTTATATTAATATTATTATTTTCATAATATATTTTATAAGTGTTTTTAAAGTATATTATATGAATATTTCATATTTTCCTTTTCTTAATTTATTCTAGACATTTTTTCCTTTTTACTTTATTTCTATTAGCTTTATCTTTATTTTAAAGTAAGCTGAAATTTCATAATATTTTTTTTTTTTTTAAATAAATTTATCTTGAATGACAACTTATAAATTATTCATATTTTTCTTTTCTAAATTTATTCTACTCATTTTTTCTTTTCAGATTGTTTTTATTTATATTTTAATTTTACTATTAACTTTACCTTTCACTCATAAATAAAATTTCGTACCTTTATCTTTATTCCCTACATTATTATCATTCTTTTCTAATAAATTAAAATTACAATCTAACTTTATCTTTATTCTTTACATTACTACCATATGTCTCTATCAATCACTTCATCAATCCTTTTATTCTATTACCTTTGATTAGTAAAATTTGATTTCCCTTTTGCTTTTGTACTAGTGTCTCTTTCTTCCTCAAGATTTCTAGCAAAGTAGGGATGGAATTTCACAAGGTGATTTGATCCTCATTTTTTCTTTTCAGATTGTTTTTATTTATATTTTAATTTTACTATTAATTTTACCTTTCTCTCATAAAATAAAATTTCCTACCTTTATCTTTATTCCATACATTATTATCATTCTTTTCTAATAAATTAAAATTACAATGTAACTTTATCTTTATTCTTTACATTACGTCTCTATCAATCACTTCATCAATCCTTTTATTCTATCACCTTTGATTAGTAAAATCTGATTTCCCTTTTGCTTTTGTACTAGTGTCTCTTTCTTCCTCAAGATTTCTAGCAAAGCAGGAATGGAATTTCACAAGGTGATTTGATCCTGAGATAAATTTGCAAAACTATAAAAAAAAATTTGCAAAACTATAAAAAAAAAAAATGGTTGAAATTTTTAAAATGAGTAGGGAGATTGAAAACTATATTTCACAAGGTGATTTGATCCTGAGATAAATTTGCAAAACTATAAAAAAAATGGTTGAAATTTTTAAAATGAGTAGGAAGATTGAAAACTATCTAATTTGACAAGTAAATCTATTTTGAAATTTTAACTATTATAATGTTTCAAGACTGCTACCAAATCTATAAACTCTATAAGAATTGTGTATCACACTAATAAAAAGCAATAAAATATCTAAATTAACCACCAATATATACAGAAAGCAATAAAATAGTCTAAATTAACCACCAATATATACTACCTTTCAAATAATATGCTTTCTTAAATCTAACCTGTAACATATACCACCCAACCATTAATAACCTATATATTGGTTGCAATCTAAACCATATAAAAATTGGAGGCTAATGTTTTCAGAGATTGGAAGAGTCACACGTCGAAATATCCAAAAACGTTGATCATTAATCTTAATTTCATAATAAGTACTAAACATGCATTCGAAAACTTCATTATAGTATCTCCAAAGCGGGTCACCTCATCACATGGAGAGATCGTGTAGAGGATTGCTATTTATTAGGTCAAATTTTAATGAAATTTAAGCGGTGAATATTATAAAATAAAAATTTTATTTTTATTTTTAAGTTATTTTGAATATTGTGAGAAGAATTTAATTTAATTATTAATAATAATGGAATTTAATTTATAGATTAAATAATTTTTAATAGTATTTTTTAAAAGTATTTTTAATAAAAATTCATATTTTAAAAATTTGAGTTTAAGAGTTAATCTGTAAAAATTTTAATACCATAGATGATTTTCAGGTCTTTATCTATTCAAAAATATATTTTAAAAAACAAATATCATTCATTTTAATAATGTATTTTTTCTGAGAAAAAATATTGACTTTTATTAAGTGTGAAAATTACATTTTGAATGTCCCTAGATACCCAAGAAAATGTTGTAACTTTCTTTAAGTGTGAAAATTACATTATGAATGTCTCTGGATAACCCTCTTAAAAAGACCAGCATATATGGCAACACAAAAAACACATGTTGTGTTTGGACCATGGACCTCGTATATACATCCACAAAATGACATCCAAGATAAATAGATAGTGGATGACATCCAAGATAAATAGATAGTGAAAAAAGGACTAGTGTCCTTATATATACATCCACAAAATGACATCCAAGATAAATATACAGTGAAAAAATATAATAACAATCCTTACATAAAACAACATGAGTTGTTGAGCATTTATCATATATAGCGTGTGAAAGTTTAACAAAAATATAAATAAACTCTATTCATTGCTCTGCAAGTGAGCCCTCTATGAAGGGCCAATGATTGAACCCATGCCCCTGATCATTGATGCACTCCTTTATGAGCCATGTGCCCATACCCTACAAATCACCCTCCTTAGACAAAGCATCGACAACCCCATTTATTTCCCTGTAAATGTGGTTGACAAAGATTTCATCAATTGATTGTTTTAATAGATAGATCTCCTCTAGAATGGGACTAAGTGTGTGCATGTGACATCTAGTTGTGTTGTTGAACCAATTTATAACTATCTTTGAGTCCCCAAAGATCTGAATGCGGAAAATTCCTTTTTCAATGGCAAACAACATAAACAACTTCAAACTCATAAACTCAACAAAGTAACTGCTTTTCATCATGAGAGAAAGGTTGTGTGATATATGAAGAACAACCCTACCCCCACAATCTCCTTCAGAAAGAGAGGCACCATCAAAATATGCCCAAGGATAGGTAAAGCCAATAATTTCTTCTGTTGTGATATATAAACGAGGTTGAGAGTCAGAATCTAAGATCACGGAGTAGATAGCTAAAGTCTGAGCAACCACTTCATCCAGTATAGAAGTCTTGTTCCGAAAGACCTCAACATTCCAAGCTAGCCAGATTCCCCATGTGATGATAAGTAATGGTAGACATCTAAGTTTTTTCAGATTAACACTATTCCACCAAGATTCCATGCTCACATATATGGCTCACCTTGCCATTGAAATGTGAAACCCAAAGAAATGCATAGATAGGACTAGACAGCTAGAGAAAACAAGCATAGGAAGAAAAAGATTATTTACGAACTCAACACCGTTGTTGCATAATGGACACTAGGTCAGCCCTATGATGCCATGCTTGATAAGATTGTCTCCTGTAGGGACTCAATTCTCTAGAATACACCATTGGAAAAGGAAAACTTTTGTAGTACATTCCACTTTTCATAACTTCTTCCACCTTCATGAGAGGTTTGCACTGTCCCTGTTTTCAATGAGGAATACATATCCCAATTTTGGAGTGTAATCACCAGATGAAGCATGCACCCAAACCAAAGAATCCTCTTTGTCTTTTATGCAAACATGGGTTGCATTTAAACTAGTAGTGAATCAACGCCATTGATATGCCCATTCCCTGGGGAGATCAAGATGTTGCACAGAGAGCCATCCATGTCCCCAAATAGATGTATTGTCCTCATCTGTGACCTGAACAAAAGTGTGTCAACTGTGTGCCCGAAGAAATTCAATAAGCTCAGGCGGGAGATGATAATTTGTGCCACTCCCTACCCATGGGCCAGTGCCAATTTGGGCCTATTCACCATTGCCCACTTTCCATACAGGACCCTTTTTTATCACCTGGAATGATTGGAATACCGCCTTCCATATGACTGAACATTTGGTCTACTATGATCAAGGGCACGAACCCATTCCACAGTGGACCAACGCTAAATGTACTTTTGATACACTACCTCTGTCCATAAAGTGCTAGTTGATATCGACACCATCCCACTTTGGCTTTTAAGGCCTTCACAAATAAATGAATGATTTTTAAGCCCCAACATACCCATTTTTTTGGCAGAGATATTCTATCCCATTTTACCCAAGCAAATAATTTTCCCTCCTTCTGTCCAACCTACAAATAACAACAACATATTTTGTGAAGTGAATAAAGGGTACCTTTGGGGATACATGAGAGGGAAAACTAGAAAACCTGGATCCTTCAAGAACTGATTTAGTGAGAATTAATCTACCAACACGTGATATCCATAAAAAATTGTAGGACTTTAGCCTCTTTTTTATTTTTGCAAGAAGCCATTACCAATCAATCTTTCAGTAATCATTTGGTTTAAGATAGATGCCCAAATATTTTAGGCCATCGCCAAGGGATTTGAATTGATAAGGAAGGACATGTTGAGCATACCTTGATTCCTCCTTGGATAGACCATTAAAGGATATAGAAGACTTCAAATGATTTACATGCATGCTTATTTTTTTTTTCAAATAAAAAGAGCACCTCCCTTATGGATGCAACATCGTGTTGAGACCAATCACAAAACAATGGGCCATCATCCACAAATAACAAGTGAGTGATGAAACAAACCTCAACGACTGCAATGTAACCTCTTAAAACTCCCCTTCTTCTAATATTTGATAATAATCTACTAAGCTCCTCAACGAAAAGCAAGAAAAGTAATGGGGATAAAATGTATCCTTGACAAAATCCCCTTTGAGCATGGAAAAAAGAGGTAGTTGTTCCATTGATGAGAACCACAAACAAGATAGAAGAAATGCAACTCATAACCCAACTAATAAAAGGAACTTCGAAGCCCAGGTGGAACTCATAACCCAACTAATAGAAGGAACTTCGAAGCCAAGGTGGGTCATCAATGTACGGAGATAAATCCCACTTACTTTGTCATAAGCTTTTGAGAGATCAAGTGTTATAACTAGCTCTATTAGCTTCCAAGTTTTAAGGATATGAGGTCCTTCCCCAATAGCATCTTAATAATGTATTAATAGTAATGTAGTTAATTTTCATAATGCATTGATAATTACACTTCATTAGACTGTTAACATGCTCTTCTAGAAATGTCACTAGTTTAAACTCTCAGAAATGCACTAGACTCCTTACCTCAATTAATCATCAATTAATTTAGTAATTTATGTTCTTTTTCTCCTTTAAACAATAAGAACATATATTATATGAACAAATCATGCAGAAATACACAGAAAAACATATTCATAATTTCCAGTAACCTAATATAACAAAATTTCCAACACATCCTAGAAAAAACAAATTATAATTTCCAACAACCTAATGTAACAAAATTTCCAACGCATCCTAGAAAAAACACATTAATAATTATAAATCTATTTTAGTAATTTAACAATCAATTCTCATTTAATTTGATGTTTTGTTTTCCAGTTGTTGTGATTGATTTTGTTAGAGTGATTTTTTGGAAGTTTTTCCGGTGGATTTTTCTAGTATTCATTGAAGTCACAAATTTGATGGGTAACCCCTGCAAAATAGAAGTGCCCTAGGGTTTTTTTTAGGGTGCTCAATCCATATATATAGTAAAAAAAAACTAGTTTAAATAACACAAATCAAGATTTCACCACAAAATTTTCCACCAGATTCTAAGACTGAAAACTCCCAAAAATCGTACTAAAAACCACTTTGTTTTTTTAATAATAACCAAATATATTATAATAACAAATTTGTGTAAAATTACAATAAACATATATTCATAATTTTCAATAACATAATATAACATTTTTTTAATTATATTAATTATTTTAAAAACATAACATTTTTATTTCTTTCTTTTAAATTAAAAATATCATTTCCAAAACAAGAAAAGTTACCACCATCTCCACCATGGGTTGCCTTAAGAGAAACCATAACCATTTTATCCAATATCAAGTCTTTCGAAATAACAATTGCAAAACGAAATCAAAAACTTGGCTCACCACCTATAACTCTCTAACATATCACAGAACACAGAATGAGAGTTTACATAATGTACATTATTGTTATGGTTATATCTGTTCAAATCTGTTGAAATTGCTGAATTTTCTTAATTTCTCTCATCTAATCAGTGATTTAATCCAGCTGAAATTTATCATAGATCTGTTCAAATGGGTTGAAATTGCTGAATTTGATTACATAAATGAATTGAACAAGGTAATCATCTTTATTAATCGAAATTGCTGAATTTGATTGCATAAATGGATTGAACAAATTAAACTTCGATAAGGAATCCATAAATTTAATGCATATCATTTTTGAGTTTAATAAAAAAATTAATGGTTTAACATTTCATTTTTCCAAAATTATGGTAAAAGGTCATTGGTTTAAATTTCCATTAATTAGACCAGGTATGGAAGCGTAGAGTAAAGGTTGTCCCCAAAAGGCCAGTGATTTAAGCTTCCATTATTTTGACGAGATGAAAGGGATTTATGAGAGAGGCAGTCAAGATATGTGAAAGCAGGCAAGGAAACCCTATCCAGCGAAAAGAGCGAGGGACAGTGTGTTTGATGCAGAGCCAGCTACAGACTTGCATGGGGCAACATTCAAACTCAAAACTCGCTGGTCCACATCTTCTTGTAGAACCTTATTCTCCATGCGTTGTCATATATTATGTTCCTTTATATTCAATGTTGACTCTACTTTTACACCAAATCACTAAGCCATTCCTATGACTTGATTTCATGCCACACCATTCCCATTATCTGCAACTATGTATAATACAAATTAAAAATCTAAAACACACCAGAGTTTACCTTTGTGCTCTGCTTTCAAGTCATTCTTACAGAAATGATCTTCCCTTGAATTCTATGTATCCTGCAATCTTTGCTAGAGCTAATGATATCCGCCGATGAAAGATCGGATTCCTTCATCACCTCTTCAACTGATTGATGAAAATGGGAAGCACTCCATCACTGGCACTCGTAATGCTCTCTGCTCCACCAGTCCACCCAGGTCGATGCAATCAGGATTAACAGAAATATAATGCGGTCTGGTCACAAGGGTGATGGTTCTGGTCCTTAAATCTAATGCGGTCTGGTCAAATGAGTGATGGTTTTGGTATAAAATTTCTCTGCCACGCCTCACTTCAAATGCTAATGCACCTGAAGAACCCAAAACTGAGCTGGATCGTAACTCTACACCACACTTCTATGCAAACCCCCGATCAAACCCCCATTTCAAACCTGACTCGGAACATAGACTACGGTACCAAATCAGCCCATCCTCGATTTAGTAGTGCGCTTAATCACATCTCAAGTTGATCTCAGAATGGATTTCGTTCCCCAATGGAATCGAATACCTTTGCAACACCTTCGTATGCTAATGCTCAGAATTTAATTTTGTATGAACTGACAAAATAAACAGCTTTTACGCAGGGTTTCCAGATCTCTGAGCGGATCTCTAATCAACAGAAGTTTTGGTTCATTTACACTCAGGTGGCGATTTCCATGAACTGGAAGTTAAAGATCCATCTTAAAGGTCCAATTTAATATGAGCCAGAGATCTAATTTCTTCAATTTCTTCGATTGTAATTTTGTTTAGATGAAAAGACACTATTTATTTAATGTTGGTATAATTATTTAATTTTTAATTTTGTTTATTTTATTAAAATATTATTTTAATTAACCTAAATAAAATTTCAACTTTCAATTGTAATGACGGAGAGACAAAATTGGACATCATACTGCACTTCTCTGAACTCACCAAACAGAAACTTTCCATGCCGCTTCAAATAACACGTTACTCTGATACAACACAGAGCACTTGATTCATATCAATCACAACGATTTCTATGCCAGAAAGGTATTCAAACCCACCCTTCTATGCCAGAAAGGTATTCAAACCCTTCTACAGGAACCTCGTAGTTCCTGTGTCATTAACTACCGGAAGAAACCCATTCAGCGATCACAATTCATGCATTCAAACATTGCCATTTCGTAGTACAGGGATTGCACGCGAATTCCTAAGCAACATTTCATATATTCATTAATCATTCACAGACCATCACAGAATTCACACAGATTTCAGAGCAGACACTTACACACTTGTCCAATTGGTCATGGGGAGATCAAGTCACAGAAGCACAGAACTATTACAGATTTAATACACAGAATCTTTATCAACAATATTACTGTTACCTCAATGGCCTGATCATACAAAGATGGGCGTGCTCTGCCTGGGCCTTCTCCTCTGTCTATCACTTTGTCCTAGGGCCTCTATCTGTCAGGCCTCCCCGGGCTAGCTTGTCTCAGCCACTTCTAACTAAAATATAAACCATTACAACAGACAAGATGGAGTCCGTTTCCACCGGTTCACTAATTTAACTACACTGGTCCTCAACTACATGACAATTTGTCCTTACAATTTGTAACATGGCCAATAGTATATTCCTTCTGGAACTAAGACACTGGAAATTCACTATTTCTAATTTTAAAGATATTTTATTTCGGTGAATCCATTCCCCTTTCGAAAATTCCATGACCCTTTTAGGCTCAGGTTACCAGGTTAATTTTGGGGATATTGTGCTCTTGCATCAGTGTTTTGGCCGCAAATTAGAAAACCAGAAGACGAAATTTTTGAAGTTCTATTGCTGAGGCAGCCTGACGAAACCATCCTATGAAATTAAATTATAGAACTTGATTGATTAAGATTCATACTGAACTGAAATTTGAGATAAATCTACAAAAAAATCTGAAATACACGAAGTCTGAAGTCTGAATTACAAAAACAGTTTAAGGTTTGAACCAGAATAACTACTTACAAATCGATCAAATATCAGAACTCTAAAATCTTACACATCGATTCCAAATATCAAAACTCTAAAGTCCGGAATTGATAATATCGATTTAGTAGAGGGGTTAAAGTTTTACCAGATTATTCAACATGAACGCTCTCGGAACTTCAATTCTGAAATGAACATCCTTATGGTGGTTGAGATCTCTTCCTTAAGCATGACGATGCTGCCGCGCTCGTTAAGCAGTTCGTGGGTTGTTTCTTCCAGCTCTTCATTCGCTCTCGAGACGGAAAGGAAGACTTTCCTTGGGGCTAACCCAGAGCTTTCTGCGAATGCTTGTCTCAGATCTCTAAGTTTCCGGGGACTGTACTCATCCCATACCTTAGATTTCCTCGGACCATGAAGTACGCAATCCACCTTGTTCATAATTAGCACAACATTTTCGGACATTCGCGATCGGGCGATCCTTGGAAACTCCGCCGCAGCTTGACAATTATCGCCAACAAAATTAAGCACCACTATGCACAAGTCTGCAACCTTGTCATAATTTTCCCAAAGCTTTGACAGAGGAACTCTTTCTCCACCCGCTTCAGTGCCAGGGAAGTCAATTATAAATATATCATCAATGAAATTGTGCATGGTAGCGGCCAGTGTGTGTTTGGTGAATCCCTCTTCTTCAACAGTTCTGCCTAATGTTGAATTGATAAGAGTAGTCTTACCAGCGTTTTCAGGCCCTATAAATGCTGCCATACTCAAGCCTTCTAATAACTCACATGCAGATATTATTTTGTACATTTTCCAGGCTCGATTTGCTATGTCTGTCAGAATGCCCTCAGGTAGCCATCGTGTACAATTCACAGCCGGGCCTTCTCTGCGAACATGCTCGTAGATTTTCCTCTCATAATACCAGACATTCTCTGGCTCATTTTGTGATTCAGTGTCGCTCAGAAGGCAATAAATAGTTCTCACAATGGCCAGGTAATTCAGTGTTCCAAGTTTATTGTCAGAGATGCAGTAGAAGTATGACCTACTTTCATTAGAAGACCTCGAAATGCACGATTCACCAGGTATAACAGAACATAGATTTTCTGGACAAGAGCGGAGTAAGGTAGAAAGTACTACATATGATTTCCCGCGTATCCCTTCCGCCGATTCTACAAAACCAAATGCATCCTTTAATTTTGCAAAAATACCGTTTTGAATCGGCGTCTCCAGCTTCTCTGTTAGAAGATCTCTCATATTGTCAAAATGTTTCCTCTTTGTTTCCACAGAAATACCGAATGACCGATGCTCAAAAGCATTGTTAAGAGCTTCATACGCTTTCTTGTACTCTTTACTTTCTGTTAAATCCTTTGATTGCTGCATTAACAACAGTCTTCCCATGGCCCTGTTTAAAGCATATGCAACACAACTATTCTTCCATGCATCTTCAACCTGCACATCGGCCTCTATTGAGCCGTAGCAAGTCCTTATTTCCACAGAGATATGTATTTGGTCGGTATAGATTTCCCTTCTGTTTATGGAAGCTCTTAGAAAGATGCCATTGCCACATGAATCTTCAACAAGCCATTTATCTCCTACCTCTGGTTTCACATGAAATTCTTTCAACTCTGACAAATCATCACCTCTTATGGCTATCAATCCTTCACAATTCCTTTGACCATGGTAAATATTGAGAGTGCAGGATTGTATAGAAGGTTTGGACCCTATTTCCATGATGTTACTAGTTAGAAATCTTCCCCTGCTGGTATGAGAACTGAACTCTTTCACATAGTTTTCAATTTGGTGACATTGCCAGGCCTTTAAATTCGCTACTTTTACATCTGGATTGACTTCGATTAAATCCTTTCCCTCATAATACAGTCCAACATATCCATACAGAGGCTTGCCAGACTGATTTTTGCTCTGCATTTCCTTAAGCTCCATTCTCTCCAACCAAGAAACTAAATCCTCTGTAACCGTATTACAAGGTACAGTCATTCTTATACCTGTTAGCATCCAGGGTACGGGATCAGCACCATTCACAAGTGTAAACATACGTCTACTGAGTTCCATGGTTTTTTCACAGAACCGCTTGGCATCGTTGTCACAGAAATAGGGCGAGCCAAAGGCAATAGATACATGGCGTTTTGTCCCTTCGCGGGTGTTTAGCATGTAACATATCAAGAACAAATGAGCCAATGCCCCAGCCAAGCCATGCCCTGAAAATATTATCTTGTCTGCCTTATAATTTTGGAAAAAGCCCATACTAGGAAGATTGCAGGTTATTTTCTGAAAAATCTCATTGTGAAACAAACCGTGCAAATCTTTGGCCACTGCACCGTAGCTCTTACAAAATTCATCTTTGCCTGCAACTTCGCGAGCAAACATATCTCGAATAGAAAACCCCCACCTGAACGCAACAAACAAAGTATTAGTGTCGCTCTGCTTACACTCGCCCACTATAAAATCGGGTGCCATTTGTATGTTTTCCCAGCCAAAACGGTAGCCTGGAAATGCAACAGCTTGCTTTCTTTCTTCATTATCCAGGTTAGCCAACGATGATAATAAAACTGCCTTGCTAATTTCATCGGAATTTGGTTGAAAATCTGATCGAGAAGTGTAAGCGCCCATTTTGATTCTACGATTGATATTCAGCGCCCGTTTCGCATAAGTTTTTGCGAAACGGTGGAACCAGTTTCAATTATTGAACTTGGAAGCATTGAACAGCAACTAACAGTGAGGGATGGTGATGAAAAGGTCTAAACAAATTTCGGAAGAATCAGTGTGTACATTTTACAGTTTTGGCAAGTGGAATTAGAAAAGTTTTTTATTCTATAATGTAATAGAGTAAAAAAACAGTAGAGAGAGTTATGAGTACAACGAAGATCTAAATCTTTTCTTTACCATTAAATATACTCTATCACTCAGAGCCTCCCGTGCCTCCTGTCTGCCGAAGAGAAAAAGGTAAAGTTAATAGAAAATTAAAATATAAATAAAGAATGAGTAGAATTTAATTATTATGTACAACGAATATCTAAATCTTTTCTTTACCATTAAATATACTCTCACTCAGAGCCTCCCGTGCCTCCTGTCTGCCGAAGAGAGAAAGGTGAATTAATAGAAAATTAAAATATAAATAAAGAATGAGTAGAATTTAATTATTATGTACAACGAAGATCTAAATCTTTTCTTTACCATTAAATATACTCTATCACTCAGAGCCTCCCGTGCCTCCTGTCTGCCGAAGAGAAAAAGGTAAGGTTAATAGAAAATTAAAATATAAATAAAGAATGAGTAGAATTTAATTATTATGTACCACGAATATCTAAATCTTTTCTTTACCATTAAATGACCATATATATAATATGGCAGAGTAAGTTGTCATTTCATATTGTAAATTTTTTTGTCAAGCTTCTATATGAGATAAACATGCCTCTTGATTTATAATTGATAAAGGCATTGAGTATAGCTAACCATGGTCTTCCTAAAATTAATGGATGTCCTCTTAAATTATTCTTGGGAGTTAAAATCATGAAATCAACAGGGTATTTCCAAGAATCTAAGGATACATATATATCCTCTAACACACCATCGAGTTTAATTATAGATCTGTCTGCTAATTGTAACAATGTTGCTGTGTAATGAAGATTATGAAGTTTTAATTTATCCAATTATAGATCTGTTTGCTAATTGTAACAATGTTGGTGTGTAATGAAGATTATGAAGTTTTAATTTATCCATAGTTTGTCTGCTCATTATGTTTATGGATGCTCCTAGATCAATCAGAGCATTTGGTATTTCATTTCCATTGATGTGTGTTTTTATAATGGGGCTTTTTGGATCTAAATATTTCTAGATTGTTGTTTTCCCCATCATAATATCTACAATTTTCCTGACTAATTTCATTCTTTTTATTTCTTCTCTTTTTCTTCCTGATCCTTTAGTACCTAATTCCTTAATTGTTTTTACAAAAATTAGTATTTTTTTATTGCTTGTAATAAAGGAATTTTTATACAGACATTTTTCAATTCATGTAGCATATCATAATCAGGCAATACGATTTGTTTTTCTACTCCTTTATCAATTTTCAACCTTTCAGGAAAAGATGGTCTTGAGATGGACATTGAAGGTTGTTCTATAATAAGAGTATCATTAGAATGTGTTTGACTCTTTTTTGTTTCAATATTTTCTTTCTGAGGAAGAAAAATTTCTTCTTCAGAATTATTATTATTCTTTTTTGTTTCCTGAATAGCAACATATGGTTTATTTTTTTCTAATACTCTACCAGACCTTAATTGAACATTATTTGGATCTAATGGAGTTATCATATAAGTTTGAGGATTCTTTCCTTCTAAGTTGTAAACAGGTTATGAAGTTTTATTGTTTGGATTTGGAAGTGGCTAAATGAGTAATTGATTTGGTCTTGGTGTAAATGGCAAAGAAAGTTGTGGAGTTGCATTCTGAGCTTGAGCTTGAGGTAATTGTTTGGTTTGACGGAAATATTTTGGTGGAAAATTTTGATAAGGTGGTGGATATTGTTGATAGAGAATATCTTCCATAGGGATTTTGTCATCCTTGATTCCAATATTGTGGTGGTTGAGCCCAAGGCTGCCATGGCATAGGTGGATTCCAGGTGTTTTGTGAAGATTGTGCAAATTGTTGAGGAGTAAAACCTTGAGTTTGACTTGTTTGGAGATTTTTCCATCGTCTTTTGGCAATAAAGTAAAGGGGGTCTACCTGATTTGGCATTCCTTCTTCACTAAACACAACCTTAAGACCTGGTATAGAGGGGCATTATTTTGTATCGTTATTTTCTGCACATATAACACAGGTTTCTATGCTTTTTAAATATAAAGGACATTCTCTTAGAGCATGTTTCTTTCTACACCTAGGACAGAAGATGAATAATGCGGCATTTTTGGCTTTCTGCTTGTTTTGTATTTTAAGGGTGTCAATTTTCTCATTGAGACTCCCTAAAATATCTGTTTTAAAGTTATCAAGCAAACTACCTAATTCTTCCCTACTTACTGTCCCGGTTGTAGATTTATTTACTCTTAATAAGAGAGGATCCCTTGAAATTTTTCCTGTTCTTACTTTACCTCTTGAAATATGTACACATAGATCACAGACGTCTGCAAAGGGTAACTGAGAAACATATCATTTTCCCATTAGATTAAGAATATATATCCATTAATCTTTAATGGATTTGAGTAAAAGAGATTTCAAAGTTTCCTCATCCATATTGTTCATTTTTTCCCTTTCGATATTATAAACAAATCTCTCGATAAAGTCTTCAAGATTCTCATCTTCTTTTTGTACCATTTTGAAGACTACATCTTTAATACTATGAGGCATACAATAATCCTTATATTTCTCTAAGAATGCATCTTTCATTTGTGCCCATGTCCTTATAGAATTTTTTTCTAGACTCATAAACCATTTTAATGCTGCATCCTTTAAGGTGGCGGGGAACAATTTTAGTTTTTAAGCATCATGCAAGTAGTCATATGACCTACATAATACTTCAAATTCAAAGAGAAATGTCTCTGGGTATTCACTTCTTATTCCATGAAAATTAGGGAGAATAGAGGGTGAGATATTTTTCATTGCTACTACTGTATCCTCATCAAGGATAGGGAATCCAAAAGGTTCTGGATCTCCTCTATTTCCTCTACCTCTACCACCCCCTCTTCCACGTCTTCTATTTCCTCCTGTTCCTCCTCCAATCCTATGTTGTTCACCATTGACATTGTGTACTTCTCCTTGTCCTTCTTCAGCCATGATGGACTCTTTAGAAGAGATATATGGTTCTTCAATATGGTTATCTAGTTTCTCTTCTAGTTCTTTTGGTTCCTCTATAAATGGTTTGAAGTAAATTTATTCTTCTTCTTCTTCAGAAGGAACTTCTAATTCTTGAGCTAGAACTTGTTCTCCTGTTGTGATAGAAAAATTATTCCAGTTGTTGGAGATGTAGGATTTTCTTCTATTACAACCTCTGTTTATGAGGTTGGTGATCCTTGAGATTGGATTTCGGATCTTAAGACTTCAATAAGTCTATATTGGCCTGCTATGGATGGAATTCGAGTTTGTGTGGGTGGTGTGGAACTACGAGGTCGTGGTGGAGTGAGTGATGATGTAGGAATTAAACTTCTTCCTCGACCTGTAAACCTACCTCTATAATCACTTTCCCTATGCATGTCATGTTTTTATTCGATTTTTTTTTTTAAAGGCTTCTATTTACACTTCCCCGATAACGACGTCAAAATGTTTGGTCAATTTAATGTTCTTAAATTGCAAGCATAAATTATTGACCGGAGTTGGTAAACTTGTGAAGTGCATGTGCATTATATATGATAGAAGCCTATTATGTTTGTTTTGAGATTTTCGTTGTTTATCTAGATTTTTATTAGAGTTAGATTCCAACAATATTTGAAAGTTAATCTATTGTTAGACTGAATGAGAGTTAAGCTATTGTGAGAGTTAAGCTATTGCTAGATTGAATCTATCAAATTGTATCTAATTGATTATTAAAAATGCCTTACATTATTCATCCTAAATCTATGATTCTATATAAACACTTTGCTGCTATGAAAACAGAGTATTAAAATCTAAAAGCTTGTTCTATGAATTATATACAGCTCTAAGTTTAAAAAGCATGAAGGGAGTTCTTAATTACAAATCACAAAATGATATAAGTTCTAACTTTGAAAAGTATGAAGAGACTAAATGTAATGACGCGAAAGAGCATTGAAGGATTAAACTAGGTGAAAGACTATAACTATAAACGAAATGTGAAATAATAAGGAGATAACTAAGTTTATGCGAAATAATGAAAAACAGTGAAGTAATTTAAGCTATAATGCAATGATAACAGAAAGCAACTGAACGAAAGTGATTACAAAGCAATGAAATAAACATAGACTAAAACCTTGACTATCTGTAGGGGCCCTCCACTTCCAGTAGGTATGATTCACAATCACATATGCATCGAATCAACAAAGTAACTTCAAATTAATGCAAAAGCGAAGGTCTAGTTCACAATTTCTTCAGCAATTAATTTAATACTTCCTCCCCGTTATCGTTTATAGTGAATACATATTTATATAAAATGAGTGCTCAATATATTGAGACTTTCATGCCTATGGATCTGATGTTTAATCCTAATTCAAATATGAAACTTAAAACAAGAAAATATTTATTCGTCGATTTTCTATTTGGAAAGCAAATCGAGAAAACGTGTTATGTGTGGACTCCTTATTGTTAGATGTTGACCTATATCTTTGACCGTGTTGTTGTGCGATCTTTTTGATGAACTGGCTCGAGCGAATAGGAGGAGATCCATGAGGCGATCAATCCTCAACTACCCATTTTCTTAGTTGTTTCATTAGTGCACTAGAACCCCGCGAACCATGGAGGTCGATGTATATTTACAAAATGGCTGCAGAATCATGTTAATTCTGTAGCTAGTGCACTCTTTAATATAACAATAAGGAACATTAACACATATGATAAATAAGACATGTAAGATTTATTACCTTATCAAAATCTATGATTTATTGTCTTTATTGAGTTGATAGTGATGATGAAGAAGAGGAAAATGGTGGAAAAAGGGTGTCAAAACAAAACAGTTATGGAACTCTACAAATATCTTACCATGAATTCGCATTTCCTCTTCAGTCTTTGCTTCCCACCATACTTTTTGGGCATGGAATCCCCCCAAGGCATGTTTTGGGGCTTAAAGCCCAAGTTTTAACCGAGTCTTCTTGTAAAAGCTCCACGAATTATGGGCGCGGGGCGCAAAATTATAATAGAGTCACATGGTTGTCCACCCTAGTTTTTGTAATGTAACGTCGGCTGGATAGACCTACCCATGGTCCGTGGATGATGGGATTGTATAAATAGAGCGAGGTTCTAAGTGTATAAGATAACTAATAGAAGATAGGATAGAAGAAGATGAGAAGTCTAAGTGATTGAGTCGAAGTGAAAAGTGTGTTTGTGGGTCATAAAGTAGGAGAAGGCTTTGCAGCTGAGTGCGCAGAGGCCTAGTAGTCCACAGCCGAGTGCGCAGACCCCTGCAGCTGAGTGCGCAGGGCAAGTCGAGTCTGTAACCATTGGGAGAATCAATAAAGAGAAGTTTTACTATATTTATGTGTATCTTTTCCTGGGTTAATGCATGATTGGATATAATTTGCAAGTATATTGTTTATTTACTGCGCGAACCTGTATGAATGATTTGTATAACTAATTACAACTTAAGAAATTCAAGTTAGTGAAGGTAACTAAATAGTACTGGAAGATAAGTAAGATCTCGGGTAATAGCGCAGAGCATGGTGTGGGAGCCCCACAGCCCTTGGTTAGGGTTGCGCGAAGGCAGTGTATAGGGCCACGAGGAAAGGGAAAGTGCGTGAAGAAACTGGCGCACAGGAACAAACAGCGAACCAGTCGAACCTCTCAGACATCTCAAGGGTGTGGAAACTTGGTTCTAGCACCCTCCCATACTAATTCGGGTGAGACCTCAGTCTGCGCTCCGGGGATTGTTGCCGAAAGGGCCAGTGGTATATGGATTTGTTTGGCTAATTAACTCCGAACCTGGGTCAGGCCCCAATAAGCCAACAATACTAATGCTGCTCCTTATAGCCTCAATGAAGCCAACTGGATCTTTATGTCATCTTCTTGAAGTTTCTGAATTCTGCAGTATACCTCCAATTGTCGGATCCAATTGTCTAACTTTTCTGCATTCACCTCACCATTATACATGGGAAGTTCAAAGTTAATGTCCAATTTGAGTAAGGGAGTTTTTCCTTTTGGGGTTTGGGAATGAGTATGGACAGTTTTGGTGGTGGAAGTGGAAGATGTTGTTGTTTGAGATGTTGATGAAGATGATGAAAATGGTGGAGATGGAGGAGCCTTTCCTCCATTACCCTTTAAATCCTTCTTATCATCTTTTTTGTCTCCAGAGCTTCCTTCTCCATGTGGAGGCTTAGAACTCTCTCCAACCATTCTAGTGTTCTTCTCTTCATAGAGGACTTTAAAAATCTCAATTAAAGTATAGAAATATTTCTTGAACGCTTCCTCTTCTAAAGAAAGACCTTCAGTCTCTTTTTCTCCAGACACAATGGTTGTGGATTCAGGCTCAGAAATTGGTACTGCTTGTACCTCTTCAATCTCAATTGAAGGAAAAACTTGAGGTATTTCAAGTGTAGCTGGAATTGGAACTTTAGGTGGAGATTGTGGCCTTGTGTCTCTCCTTCTTCTAGGCATTCCCTCAGGAGTTGCAACCAATAGTTTCCCTTCTCCTCTCTGCAACTTTAACCTTGTAAGCATCACAATTTTTAACCATTAAAACCCTACTTGCACAAAACTCAAACAATCAAGCAAATAAACCTTTGCTCTGATACCAAATTGATATGTTATTGAATTTTAGTTTTGTTATGCTAATTTCAATTACAGATTTATAAACAAATGCTTGTCTATTGCTTCATGTGCAGAGGTTTCCTTAGGTTGTTTGCGAATGTAAATAGGTAAATTTGTTCAAGTTTAATGTGACATTCATGAGAAAAATAGCATAAAAAAGACAAGTGCAGAACAAAAACAATAACAAGTACAACAAACCATCAATTGAACACTTAACACATTGTTTTGATGAAGGAGTTCACCCCTCCTAGGCTACATCTCCTTGGTCCAGCTTCCATGGCTTGGGCCTCCATATTAGCTCAATATGGAAAAAATGTTGTTTACAAAGCTCTACTACTCCTGAAACTTGTTCCATTGTGTTCAAAATGTCGAAATTAGCTAGGAACACCTTTTCCTGAGCTCCATTTGGTCAAAAAATGCTCCAGTTATGACTCAAACTACCTTTCCCTAGAAAATCTCCTCCAAAACTAGAGGAACTCCAGTTAAGCTCGCTAAATCTGGAGAGACCACTGAATTTGGTGGTGCCGCCAAACATTCCGCCGAATTAACTCAAGTTTAATTAAAGATTAAGTGTAGTTTAATTAATTTTAAACTGTAGATTAGCGCTTTAAAGACGCAGCTAAGGGCTAATTGTTTGCGCTAACTCTGGTGGTCTTCATGAAGGGAGTGACATGCAGCGGAAAGTTCGGTGTTATGGTCAGTTCCCCGCGCGGTTATGTATGGAGCGGTCACATGACCTTGCATTGAATGTTAGCAGTTGTGGTCGCACTGTCCGCCGAAATTAACTGACCGCTTGTTAACTGTTTGCTATCACCATTGGCGCGTTCACATGAGGAGGGTTGGCCCTCCTACCCACCAACCTTAAAACTGTTTAACTTCAAATGTGCACGAAACTGTATACCGGTTAAGAAACCATGGTAGCGGAGTTGGTTATGTGTTGTAGTCTGTGTAGAGGAGGTCGTTGGGTCGAACCCTGATGCCTTCGTAAAAATTTTGGTAAAGTGCCCTGTCGGTCCTTTAGGGAGGGACACGTGGCGGCCTCTGAGCTTGCCACTTGTCCCCTCCTCATTGGACCTCCATTAACCAATACAAATGTGCCACATCACCAACCTGTGAACCCAATAAAAATCTGACACTTGGCGAACTGTGTTTGGATGTTGACCGAACTTTCACCTTGCACAGTCACCTACCATGTCAGCAGTACGGACTGCTCACTGTGCATTTTTTTTTTTTTAATTTTGCTTATTTAGCAAAGTAGAAAGAACTCAATAACTTCCTCATACGAACTCGGTTTTCAGTGAAACGAGTTGCGTTAGGATCATTTTTCCAAGATGAACGTGGTCATTCAGGTTTCGAGCCATTATGAGAACTTTGATTTTTGAGCTAAATACTAAGCGCCTGATCAGTTACACAAGGTAGTTCACTTTATTCCAGTGAAGTCTACTAATTCAGCTAGTGAGGTAGATCAAGTCTTCATTAGGGAGATAATGAGTTTGCATGGTGCTCCTAAGAAGATTCTATCTGACAAAGATGCCAAGTTCACTTCTAGGTTTTGGTAGGAGTTATTTGCAGGTTTGAGGATAGAGTTAGATTTTAGTACATCTTATGATCCTCAAACATATGGAAAGATATAGAGGATTAACAAGATTCTTGAGGATATGTTGAGGATGTATGTCATGTATCAGAAAATGGAAGTGGGAAGAGTATCTTCCACTGGTTGAGTTTGTGTACAATAACGGTATCAAGAGTCGTTGAAGATGAGTCCATTTAAGGCACTTTATGGAAGGAGTTGTAATACTCCCATCGGCTGGAGTGATGAAGTGAACATGGTATTGATTGGGCCAGACATGTTGGTAGAGATGGAACAATAAATGCAGGTTATCAAGAGGAATTTGAAGGCAACACGTGACATGTAGAATATTTGTGTAGGCCAACACATGGTATTTAAGGAGTTTTAGGTTGGGGAACATGTGTACTTGTGCATCAAGCCCAAGAAAAAATCCTTGAGGATTGGTTCACGTGCCAAGTTGGCACCTCGGTATTACGGGCCTTTCAGGATCCTTCAGAGGATTGGACCAATGGCTTACAGACTTGCACTACCACCGATAGTGAAAGTCCATGGTGTTTTCCATGCTTCTTTGTTTAAGAAGTATGTGAAGGATGTTGATCATGTGATTGACTAGTCTGTATTTCAGGTGGAACCAGAGGGAAAATTCTAGCCATAACCATAATGCATATTGAAGCGAAAACAATTCATGCTCTGGAACTGAGTAATCGAGCAGGTTAAATTGCAGTGGAAGTACTTTGGGCCCGATGAAGCTACATGGGAGATGGCTAATCAGATGAAGTATGTGTATCCTTCTCTATTCGTCGGTTGAGCGGATGCATTCTAGTATATGTGTTTGATGTTGTGTTAGTTATATTTATATGCATATGTATGTTGTAAATACTGCATGGACCTATGTGATAAACTCCAATAAGCTATATGGTGTTGATGTTATGGTGTCCATGGCTTCAGTAGTATGATATGATGTAAATGTTGCATCGAGTTGTGTTATAGATCTCCATGGGAAACATGTGTTTTGTTGGTTTATAGGTGTTATTGAATGTCGAGGATGGTGTTCCCCCAAGGGGGATGGGTTTGTAAAATCGTCTGGTTGATTTTCCATGTAAATAAAATAATACCAAGGTCATGGGAAATGTATTCCAAGCTGAATGTTGGGAAAAAACATAATGATGGGTATCACTAATGATTCATTAATGGCTATGGAAATTAGCAAAGACAAAAAGGAAATAATTGGCATTTTATTTATGAAATAAAGGAAAATAGGAGAAAAGGGAGATCAAGGGTCACAAATTTGCATGTGAGGAAAATTGAAGGAAAAATGAAGGAAAATGAAGAAAATAGAGGCCTCAATGATAAAAAGGCTTTTGAGGATCAATTCACATCTTTTGTCAGTTCAGTTTTGGGAGCTCTTTTCTATTCTCTCACTCTCTCATACTCTTGCACACTTAGAGTATTCTTAGAGCATGCTTGGATCACTCTAGTAATCACTTGGATTTGGAGAAAGAAGGTAAAGGAAAGAAGGAAAGTGCAAGGGAAAAATTGGATCAACGACTACAACTAGATTGCTTTGTAGGTAACATGTTGCATCTGTGATTTCCTTGCTGATTTCTAGATGCATGGTATGTGCATGCGTTTTTTTTTGTTTGTTATTTGTTGTCATTGGCATGGAGATTTGCTTGGATTGATAGTGGTTTTAGCCTTGCCTTGCCATTTCCTGGATAGTCATGGTGTTGTGGGTTTTTTTTCCACTTGATTGTTTTCTGGTTGGTGCTCATGTTCCATATGGTTATGGGTTGGAACAAACACTCTGGAAACCCTAGAACATCTTGGGTTGAGTTACTAGTCCTGGAATCTAGGTTGGGACAAATGCTCTGGAGCCCTATGTGGGTTGAGATACTAGTCCCTAGAGGTGTTGAGAAATCAATGCAATTAGATTAGGGTTTGATTCCTCTTTCTTGATAATTACTTGTGAGTTATGTTAGCTTCAATTACTTCTTTATTATCTTATCTTTCATCAATAAATTACCATATTAAGTGTGTATGATGATCACAAAACAAGAGACACAATATGTAGGCACTATACCAGGGAAAACCACCCCTCGAGGGGAAAACCCTGTGAAAATTCTCTTCCTTCAATAGTATTCTTTGAGACTCTTCAACCTAGACAAAGACCATACCTTCCCTCCACACCAAGTTATCCTTCCAAAACTTTGACCTCTTTCCCAACAACTTCGACTATGTAGTAGTTTCCAGCATCAAGCAACAACAAAACTTAGAGGACTTCTATCTCCCAAACTAGGGCACGAAACAGAGAGAGAGGCACCAAAAGTTTGATTTTCTTCTTATCCTTATACTCCACACAACTCGCACTTTCTTCATCTTCCTTGGACCCACTTCGACCTACTTCGCACTTCTCTAGCTTCTCTTGAGATATTGAATTAGCTTGAGATGAGATGCTCCAAATGACTTCGACTTGCTTCTATTTATAGGCTCCAAGTGAGGTCAGATTAGTGTCCTTAGGCCAACTTGATCTCTTCTAGGCCCACTTGATGTGGATGATACATAAATTGTATTTGACTCAATAGTAAACCTTTTTACATGATGCAAAAGCCGAAGAAGGGTCTCTTTGAATATAGAATGACTCTATAAACTCAATATTAATTCTAGGAGTCCACAATGGGGACTTTGACTAATATAATGATGACCCAAGCATAAAGCCCATACTTTAATAAGTTATTGTTACATTAATAAAAATTCGTTTCTTTATTCTTTTGACAAGTACATTACATGATAACTTAAATACATTAATGAAGACTTAACCTAGTTACATTTTCTAATAGGAGCTTGGTTGGAAAAACGCTCTGGAAGCCCTGGAAGGTTATGGGTTGAGTTACTAGTTACTTGAGCCCAGGACAACTTGGGTAGAGACTGATTTTTTTGGTGTTAGTGATGTTTGGCCATGAGGTGGAATCACATGTTGAGGGTTGAGGTGGTTTTGCCTCTGGAAGCCTCGATTTAGTTTTGTCTTGGTTTATTCCACGAAATCCCACTTTCATGTTTGGAATATGGCATGGGGATGATTGGCTGAAAGAGAGATTTGCTTCAACCCAATCTATGGTTGAGTGCTACATGGAAGTCCCTGACTTGGTTGGTATTTTCACATGTTAATATGAGACATTTCCTTATTGATATCTATCAACATTTGTAGTGATTATGTTGGTGATATTATGGTTGTGTTGTCGTTGTTTCTATGTTGGTTGTTTTCTGGTTATATGCTGGTTATGTGATGTGTTATATCTACGACTCTTTACATGTTCATGATAAGCTATTGAATGGTTGATGAATGCATGGTCTAACAAGTTTTATTGTAGCTATGTGGAGATGACATATATATTGTGGTGATTCTCAGATGAATATCAGACTATTATGATCAAATATGCATTCATGACCTATAGCCTCTATGTTTTCCATGTGTTTGACAAAATGTCTAGTGTGTTCTAGGCAATCTAGGTCAAGCTTCTTATTCCAATTTTAATGTTTAGATTTTTCATCGAGTAAATTATGATTATGGAAAGTCTCAGGAAATTCAGGGTAGTGGTTTGGAGGCTGGCCTGAAAAGTTGGCTCAAATATTGAGATCACACCCTCTAAACTAGGTAATTTGGTTTACAATCGCATGGAGGTAGTGTTGTGCATGCAATTGGAGGCATATAACTACATGGAGGCCTTGTCATGCATGCGGTTGGGAGTCTAGGTCAGTGAAAAGAGCCCCAACTCAAGTTTTGGTCACCTAAGGTGGTCCTTTAGCCTCTGAGTGTCCTGTAGCTTTGAGTGATGTTATGAGTTGTCAGTTTGTGGTCAGTTTGTATGCCCCACTTCTTTAACTGGAGCTAAGAGGTCAGGTCATGTCATAGTAACTCTTTGTTTCATGTTTACCCTGACAGGATGGTGAAATTGGGTAAATGTGGGAGGGGGTTACATTAAATTCTTGCTACAGGATGGCTAAGTGGTATGTTGTGAGTCAAGGAAGTTGAATGAGTATGAGAAAATTATGTGACTCGTGATTTAGAGCTAGTAGTGATCATTGATGCGTTGAAGATGTGGAGACATTATCTCCTTGGAAGGAAGTTCATCTTAATGACAAATCATGGGGGTCTAAAATATTTATTTGAACAACCAAAGTTAAATGTTCAATAGGTTGTATGGTTGGCCTTAATTAGTGAGTTTGACTTTGAAATTAAATAAATAAAGGGAAAAGAGAACAAAGTTGTTGATGCACTTAGAAGGAGGTTACAACTATATCATATAACAATAGTAAGTTCTTGTCAAACAAATTTGCAAGAAAAGATTGAAGTGGCCGAACAACATAACAAGGAATACAAACAATTAAAAGAAATATTGCAACAAAAGGCAGAAGGTGAGAGAAATAATAATTTCTCCCTCTCAAACGATAGCCTATCATGATTTAAAGGTCATATATATCCCCCGTGAGAACAATTTAAAGAGGCTCACATTAAATGAATTTCATAAAAAGCCTTCTTCTAGCCACCTAGGGTACCAGAAGATGTTAACAACCATCAAGCAATCATATTATTGACCTTGTTTGAAAAGTGATGTGGCTGACTTTATTTCCAAATGCATAGAATTCCTAAAATCCAAGGTTGAATGCAAACATCCAATAGGACTATGTCCTGATGATGGATCCCTGTTGGGATTTGAAACGTTGACAAGTATGATTATTACCATGGATACTCTGAGATTCAACTTGAAAGAAATGAACCACAGATGCCTGAAATCCGAAATTATATCCCTATACGGAGGGGATACATGGAATGAGACCATTTCACTCAAAAAATTCAGAATGAAGATAGAAAGAAGAGCTGTAGATTATCCTGCCACTAAGCTCTTCTTCTATCATCATTAAGTAATTGTCCTGATGATGGATCCCTATTGGGATTTGAAATTTTGACAAGTATGATTATTATTGTGGATACTTCGAGATTCAACTTGAAATAAATGAACCACAAATGCCTGAAATCGAAAATTATATCCCTCTACGGAGGGGATACATGGAACGAGACCATTTTACTCAAAAAATTTAGAATGAAGATAGAAAGAAGAGCTGTAGATTAGCCTGTCACTAAGCTCTTCTTCTATCATCATTAAGTAATTGTCCTGATGATGGATCCCTGTTGGGATTTGAAACGTTGACAAGTATGATTATTACTGTGGATACTCTGAGATTCAACTTGAAAGAAATGAACCACAGATGCCTGAAATCCAAAATTATATCCCTGTACGGAGGGGATACATGGAATGATACCATCTTACTCGAAAAATTCAGAATGAAGATAGAAAGAAGAGTTGCAGATTATCCTGTCACTAAGCTCTTCTTCTATCATCATTCAGTAATTGTCCTGATGATGGATCCCTGTTGGGATTTGAAACGTTGACAAGTATGATTATTATTGTGGATACTCCGAGATTCAACTTGAAAGGACTATTACAATCAATACCCATTCCATAATGGTAATGGGAAGTGATTTCCATGGATTTTATCATAGGCTTGCGAAGGACGACCACACAACATGACACAATCATGGTTGTGTTTGACAAGTTGAGCAAGTTAGCTCACTTTGTGGCTATCAAATCGACTCATGCAGCGAGTGATGTGGCTCAAGTTTTCATAAAGGAAATTATGAGGCTACATGGAGTACCCAAGAAAATTATCTCAGATAGAGATGTAAAATTCACTTCAAAATTTTGGAAAGAGTTATTCGCTGGTTTGGGGACAAAACTAGCTTTCAGTACAACATACCATTCGTAAACAGATGGAAAGACTCAAAGGACTAACATAGTAATGGAAGACATGATTAGACTGTATGTTATGCACCAGACTTGGAAGCGGGAGGAGTTTCTTCCCCAAGTAACGATTCACCTACAACAATGGTTACCAAGAATCCTTGAAAATGAGTCCATTTGAGGCTCTTTATGGGAGGATGTATAATACGCCTATCAACTGGAGTGGTCTAGTGAATAGGGTCCTTATTGGATCTGATATGCTTAGATAAATGGAGCAAGAATATGACGACCATTAGGGAGAATTTAAAGGTGACCCAAGATAAATATAAGAGCTATGCGAACTAGCATAGAGTGTGTACATAATTTAAAGTGGGGGAGCATGTCTACCTATAGGTTTGACCCAAGAAATGTTCTTTGAAAATTGGGCCATGTGCTAAGCCGACGTCATGGTTTTGTGGGCCATTTCAAGTGATTGAAAGGATAGGGTTGATTGCATATAAGTTGGCCTTGCCACCAATAGTAAAATCTCATAATGTTTTTCACATTTCTTTACTCAAAAAGTATGTACAATATGTTAATCATGTGATTGATTAGTCAGTGTTATAGGTAAAGTTAGAGGGAGAGTTCCAGGAGGAACCTTTGTGCATACTAGATTGAAGGTAGCTCATGCTCCAAATTGCGTTAGCGAGCAAGTCAATGTGCAATAGAGGCACTTTGTGCTTGAGGAAGACACATGCAAGATGGCTAATCAAATGCGGGAAACATATCCATTTTTATTTCCTGGTTAGGAAAATATAAATAAATTTGTAAATTGTTCTATAGAGTCATGTACATAAAGCTCACAACAATCTTTTATGCTCGGTTTAAAGCATGTTTGTAATTGTGTTCGGGTATAAGAAGTTGAGGACTATGTTTCTCCAAGGGGGTAGGGTGTATGACAACCCTTTTTGTAAAATCTCCTCTTGTAAATATTTGTAAATATTTTGATGCAATTACATAATGGAAAATATAAGCACAATTAAATGGTTGAGAGATGGGACACAAATTTTAGAGCTTTGGTGAGGAGATTGCCTGGGAAAATGGAGGAAGCTTGGTTATTTAATGACAACCATAGGGATGACTGGTAGGATTTAAAAGAAGCTAACTTGCACATTTATGAAGTAAAGAAAGTGTATGGGCTTCCCCAATAGGGGGGACAAGCCCATACTCCTCTTGGGGGATAATATACAAGAAAAAGGTGTGACAATTAATTAAGCGAGCATATGGGCACTAAATAGAGAGGAAGAGGAAATCATGTCCTCGTGAAGGGCACTGAATAGAGAGGAAGAGGCAATCATGTCCTCGTGAAGGGCATTGGTGTGGTCAACACGCTGAGGAAGTGAATGAGACAAGGGAGGAGGCCATGCTGGAAGAAGAGGGATGCAAAGAGGAGGAGAGACCTTATAGGGGAAGGAAAGGAAAGCTAGTGTTGAGTATCTCATGGGAAGTTTTTGTGTGTTTATTTGAAAAAGAATGCCAGAGAGAGTTCAGGGTGAAGAGATCGCTCTAGTGGTAGCCCAACTGAGAAACCCAAGAGGGCTTGCTAGGTGAGAATCACAAATTTGTGGCTTGTTTTTAAGGCTAATAAACCACAGGGAAACTAGCTAGTTGAGAAATGTTGATATGATGAGGCACTTCAGGATTAGATGGGTTGATAACACTTGATGTAGCTTGTAGCTAATAACATAGGTGTAGCACCAATGAGAAATCGCTAGGTAGGTATGCTCTTACTCCTACAATGATAACTCAATTGATAAGAATCCCTTCTATTTATGCAAATCTCTATTTAGGATTGAATTGAGACTCTTTGCACTATGCAAAAGTCTCTACGTTGATGTTGGATTCAATGCCCCTTTGGTGTAATAGCTGGGAGATATTGAGAACACCTAAGAAATGGGATTTGTTCACTATATGCGAGTGATGGTTGAGAATTCCTAAGAAAACTTGCCCCTCAAGCTCTTAATCTGGCTCGTGGGTGATTGGCTATAAGAAAGCTTAGAATGCATTCAATCTATGGCTGGGTGGAGAGTTGAAGTCCCAATCTCAGTTTCCAGGCCTCTCAGTATAAGAAAAGTGTTTATTTAAATGCCCATGTCTATGAATGTTATGTAAATGGTAATTGTGTTGTTAAAGATGTATATGCTGATAAATAGGATTGCTGAATTCCTGTCTGATTGATGAGGAAAGGTTTATTTCCCGTGTAATGGATGAAGAATGGATAACCCCTGTGCTTATTTATGATCCTGAATTCAGATTGCCTAAGTATGAGAGATGAGTAAATATCTATTGTTGATTGAATTTTTGTGTTAGAATGAGTTGTAATAGTAGGCCCTATATTATGAATTTGCTTGCAAGGAGCATGCATTTCTTCTGTGCACACACACACACACACAAACACATATTTGTGTTGACTGGAATAGGTTGAATCCCATATAAGCACAGGAAAGAAAGGTATATTATATATATGATACAACAAATCTTAATATATATATATTACAAAACTCAGGAGAGATAGGTGTTGCCAAACGTTGAGATCCTTTGACGAACGCTTACATATACGTACAGACATATATAAGCACATGAGGGATAACTTGAGTTTTATAAATGTCTTGGTGTCCCCTTATTATATAGATATATAGATGTATACCCCAAGCTCAGGAAACAATCACACATGAATTCGACTAAGTGTTGAGGGAGGAGGGGGGCGAGACAATAATGTTATAGGTAATTAAGGTAACAAGATCCCCATCTTGGGACGCTAGGAACCCATCAAAGATGTGCACATGCACGAAGGTGAGAGATGGAGATCGAGACAAAGATTTCCTTGACAAGTTCCGTAAGGAATTCCCTTCTCGGGCCTCAGGCTTATGTGGTGGCGCCCAAAAAAATCAATGATGAAAAGCCCAAGGATGGAAGCCTTAAGGCTATAAATTGTAAAAAGGGGCCAAATCATTATAACGTAAAATTTTGGTTTTTGCACCAAGGGTCAGGATTAGTGGGACCCAGGCTAGGTGGCATGGTGACATGGATTCAGGTTGATGTGGTACCATATGGAAACCAGAATAAGCGTTATCATAGAGATGAGAGGCTAAAAAATATGTGACATGTGGCACTCTCCAAAGAGGCCACGTGGAGGGAATGATGTTGGGATGATGACATCTCGGCCTTCGGAGTTTGGGAACTTTGGGAGGATTGTGGCGGAGCACGATAAGAAAGGGCGAAGGATGATGGCGGCCATGATAGAAACACCCTTTCGTCAATTGTTGTGGATAAGTCTATCTCGCCCCAAAGAAATGGGAAGATGGCATGACAGATAGATCTAAGGAAAGGGGGCGAGGACCAAGAGATGATAAATATTTTTCAAAAATCGATGACAAATTCCTTGTCTCACCCAGGGTTTTTGTTATGTGAGGTTGCACTTTGTGCTGAGGAAAAGGGGTGGCCAAGGCTGAGATAACATGTAATAGGAAATGGAAGAATTGCAAGGTTAGGGGGTTGGGCCGATGGGACCGCAAGGTGATGATCTGGCAATGCCTCATGAGAAAGGCCAAGGACATGTGGATAGGCAGGATGAATACATGGAAATCCAATGAGGGATGGAGGTTTTCCATGTGGGGTCCACGTGGGTAGGTATGTCTTCGCTAGGTAGGTATGCTCTTACTCCTACAATGATAACACAAGATTTCCCTAACAAGTTCCGTAAGGAATTCCCTTCTCAAGCCTCAGGGTTATGTGGTGGCGCAAAAAAACAATCAATGATGAAAAGTCCAAGGATGGAAGCCTTAAGGCTATAAATTGTAAAAAGGGGCCAAATCATTATAATGTAAAATTTTGGTTTTTGCACCGAGGGTCAGGACTAGTGGTTCCCAGGCTAGGTGGCAAGGTGACATGGATTCAGGTTGATGTGGTGCCACAGTGGTGTGCCATGTGGCAACCAGAATAGGCCTTATCATAGGTTTGAGAGGCTAAAAAATAAGTGACATGTGGCACTCTCAAAAGAGGCCACGTGGAGGGAATGATGTTGGGATGATGACATCTCAGCCTTTGGAGTCTGGGGACTTTGGGAGGATTGTGGTGGAGCACGATAAGAAAGGGCCAAGGATGATGGCGGCCATGATAGAAGCGCCCTTCCATCAATTGTTGTGGATAAGTCTATCTCGCCCCAGAGAAATGGGAAGGTGGCATGAGAGATAGATCTAGGGAACGGGGGCAAGGACCAAGAGACGAGAAATCCTGTTCAACAATCGACGATAAATTCCTTGTCTCACCCAGGGTTTGTGTTATGTGAGGTTACACTTTGCGCTGAGGAAAAGGGGTGAACAAGGCTGAGATAACATGTAACAGGAAATGGAAGAATTGCAAGGTTAGGGGGTTGGACCGATGGGACCACAAGGTGATGATGTGGCAATGCCTCAGTGACAAGGCCAAGGACATGTGGCAAGGCAGGATGACTAAGTGGAACTCCAATGAGGGATGAAGGTTTGCCATGTGGAGTCCACGTGGGTACCATGTGGCAGCATAACACTGGTATGACAAGAGCTTAATGGCTTGACTTTAAATGGCTACATCTTTTGATCCGTGAGTCATTTTTTTGAATAATTTTACATCGTCAGAAAGGTCTCGTTTTTAGTATTGAGGAGATCAAAAAATGACAAAATTTTAAGACCCCATTTCTATGGCATGACTTTTGAGGTAAATTCAATGATAGTAACACCTTCTTCTACCCTTATTATGTTCTATGGGGTGGATGGGGGTGTTATAGAGAATATCCTCACGGTGCTCATGCCTATTTAGGAGGGTGTGTCCTAGTAAAAACTTCATTTGCCAATAAAGATCCATAATTTGCATATACTGATTAAACCTTCCCCCCATGTGGCCTATATCCAAAATCTAGTTTTCCATTCCATGGGAAGCTCTATATCTAAGAGTTTCATCCTTTGAGAGGAGGCTTCTCCATAAGCTTGATTGATTCTCCATAAGCCTGATTGATTTCTCCCTGAATGCGGTTTAGCATGAGGTCCCTATACCACAAGAAAATGTCCTCTAGCCTATAATGAATCTGAGTATTGCCTCCGTGGGCCTGCTCTTGATAATAAGCGACTTTCCTTCTTACACGCACCCTCTAACGAGACATGGGGAAGAAAGCTACAAAACTAGAAAGGACAAGTTTGGACTAGGACTAACAGGGATTTCCAGGATGGCAATGGGAGTGCCACAAAAGATTACAACAGAGTATCAAGGAGACATGGTCAAAGGGGACATCTATGGGGGAGTTTGACAAACCTGACTGAAAAGAAAAGGGAAGGAGAAGAGCGAGTCCCCACCCCCATTAAAACATCAACAAATATTGATAAAAGGCCTTGCAAAACGACCACAAAGCTTGAAACCAAACACAGATGGGGGGAAGGAAAACCACCACCATAGGGAAAATAAAAGATACAAGACCACAATAAGTGCAAAAGCTCCAGGAATGATCATTCAAGATACTAAAGGAGGAGGGAAGGCTTGGTTGTGACGACCAAAGGAAATAATTCACAAAAGGAAACATTCGAGTTTTATGTGTCTCGGTGAGCTATTCACCAACCACCTTGCAAATTAACAGAAAAAACAAGCTCCAAAGAACACTGTAAGGAAGCTGAATATTATTGAAACCCAGCCAAAGACACAGGATGGGGAGGGAAACAATGTTGGCTAGAAGCCGACCACTGGACTGGAATTTAGCTTTCGACCACCTAAGTTTTCTTCATGGAATCTCCAAATGTGTTGCCTTGTCGTCGCTATCCCAATCTCCGCAGTTGCCTCCCGCTCAACCCGCTATGAACGCCCTGCCACAGGACTACTATTTGAGGATTTAATAGCATGAGTAGAGTCTTTATGGCACTCGCATCGCATAAGTGAGCAACACAATCAATATGAAAACTGCATGGTATTGGCTCTCACCAGCGTCATTGTTATTGATACTGTATAGACCATTATGAATGCTTGTTAATCTAGCTTCATGGCATTTAATTGCAGTAGGGGCGTGCTACCATGTCCCCGGTTTATTGGCGAGGTGGGCAACGACCACCAACCCTCTATTCCTCGATTGTCACCACATCCATGTTCAAATTTTAATATTGTTATTAAAAAGTTAGCAAAGAGAAAAGAAAAAGAAAGTCTTCTCACTACATTAATTATAATTATAATTATAAAAACATATTTTAAAATAAACAACAAACCCATTCTCTTCGATCAAAACCTGAATAATTTTTATACCTATTCTCTTCAATCAAAACCCTGAATAATTTTTATATTGTTATTAAAAAATTCGCAAAAAAGAAAAGAAAAAGAAAGCCTTCGGACTCCATTAATTATAATTATAATTATGAAAATAAAATAAACAACAAACCCATTCTCTTGGATCAAAACCCTGAATTCGCGGAAAGGGAAGGGAAAATTATTCGAAGTAAAAATTCCTCCGGTTGGGTGGAACGCGGAAATGGGAAGATTCGAAAGTAAAGGCGAAAAACCCTTTTACGATGATTCTGACGCAGAAAACGAATTCCCCAAAATCACAGACGATAGGCAGGAAGGAATGCGTAAAGTGATCTAGGAAACAATCGTCTTCGTCAGTCGTTTGCTCCTCAGTTTATCAATCTCTGTCAGTTGCTTCCTCAACATCAAGATGATTTCAAACATGAGTCCGCGTCCCAAAGACTTTCAACCCAAATCCGATGAAATTGCAAACGCAGTGGTATTATCTTCATTGGCTTACTTGGATGATCAACCGGCAATGGAAGCCGTTGAAACTCGATACTCTGATATTGGTTTCCAATGGATACTAATGGCCCAGAATTTTATAATGGGTTTTGACTATAACATGACGCTGTATGTTGCATTCAGAAGGTGTTTATCCATTCAAAATATGTTTGCCCTGACAGTGGCAGATCGAAATGAATTCATTGAAAGCTTCGGGGAAGAAGCGGAGAATGTGGAGGGACTGTTTCACTACGAGCTTTTCCAGACAATAACATCTGAACTGCCAAATATGTCTCATTTTCAACATTGTTTACAACATTACAAATCAAACAGGATAATATTTTCAGGTCATGGCTTAGCTGGGGCATTAGCCCATTTGTTTCTCATCTGCTACATGTTAAAAACTCAGGAAAAGGACAGAGAACACATTTCTATTGGGTTTGGCTCCCCTTATTTCTGTGACAGTGCTGCCAAGATGTTTTGTCAGAAAACAATGGAACTGGATAGGCGAATGTTTACATATGTGAATGGTACTGATCCTCTGCCTTCTATGCTTAAGGGTATAAGCATGACTTGCATTCCAGAGTCGATGGGAAGAACCAGGGTCCAGAGTGCGCGTTCTTGCTTGGAAAGATTGATCTCAGCGAATTCGGATGAAGAAGCAGAAATTGCGAGTTCTAGTGAGCTACAGAGTATCCTAAAGGAGATGGGCAGTATAAGTCGGTCAAATATGCCTCGTTATGTATCAGTTGGGGTGAACTGCGTTGGAAGGGGATCAACTCTCAGAGGTAGCGGACCGATCTCACTAGATAGAATTGCAGAATCTGTTCGCAAATACTGGGACAAATACTGGGACAAATTTATGTCAATTATTCAACCATTGGTATCTCCTGATGGTTTCAGTAATCAAGCATTGCAATGCTCCAGAGTTGAATCCTATGTTAAAATGTTCGCTTCTGATGCAGACAGAAAAAGATTTCCGAGCATGCCTGTCATGGTTGTAGCGCGTAATCCTTGTATACAGGCCTGCACTCTGAGTGTTTATGACCGTGAAACAAGGTATGAAGGAGTCATAACCATCAGAGGGAGTCATTTGTATGGCAATTGCCCTGTGAAGCCAATTGTAGAGCCAAATATATCGTGCCCTGTGAAGCCAATTGTAGAGCCAAATATATCGTGCCCTGTGAAGCCAATTGTAGAGCCAAATGTAGGATATGAGTGGATAATTGAAAATGAAAATGAAAATAGCGTCCTTTTGAAAGGGTTTTTAACTAAAACCCTTGAGCAAACAATTCCTTCTGTAAAACTAAGGACCTGCTTCGGCTCTGCAAATACAGATCTCCATGTTGAAGACTCGTGGAAGGATGGCTACGTTGCGTCTGTTTTGGCCCGAGGCATGGGAAGGCTGCTGTTAATGCAGCAGTCGGAGGTTCCGCAAATAAGAGATCTGTACAGGGAAGCTTTTGAAACTCTTGCAAGGGGATTTCCTGGCTCTCTGGATAATTTTTCCCATTCGACACCGGGAGCAAAGAGAAAATATTTCGACATTATGAAATCTTTCTTTGCTAGGCCTCTGGAAGTTCCCTTTCAAAATTGTGCTGTTGCAGAAAATGGACAGGGTTTCATTGAATCACCCGCAGGGGTACCCATAAAATGTGGTCTGTATCTTTCTACATCCCTTTCTTCTCACCGAGAAATATCTTCTGTGATCCCTGATTATGCACGCATCTCTAAGTTTTGCCATGGGAGCTACTTCTCTATTTCTGAAGGAAGAATCAGAATACTAAATTACAGGGATATTGTGAGGACTATTTATTGTCTTCTCAGTGGCGCTGGCGCTGAATTACAGGATGACCAGTCGGATGTTCGTCATTACGAGAAAAAACTTTGCAATCTAAGCGAAGGAGAGTCGGTGAAGAATACGCAATCTCTACCAGAGGAGATTCAGGCAGACATAAAGGAAAGAAGACGCAAGATGTTTGAAATAATAACAGCATGCAATTCATTGGAAAGGTTGAGATTTGTGACCTTTATAGGTCCAGAAAATGCTGGTAAGACTACACTTATCAATTCAATTTTAGGCGAAGATGTTGGAGCTGTAGGATTCACTACACACACAACGGCAGCCACTCCTTACATGTTCAGAGATAATATATTTGTGGTTGATTTTCCTGGCACTGATGGGGGTGGAAACAGGGCTCATCTATCCGAGATATGGGAAGAATATGAGAAAGTGGCAGACTTGTGCGTGGTTGTGCTTAATTTTGGGGGAGATACTTCTCGAGCAGCGCAGGTATTTCCTAGGATTGCTTGTTCCCGAATGTGCGATAATGTGGTTCTCGTTCTTAACAGGGTAGATTCCATCCTGAATGGCTCAACGAGTTCTCCCGTATGGGCTGAGTACAGCGCCGAGAAAGTAGAACAACTTAAAATGTCAATATCAGAAATCTCTGGGGTGCCCGCAGATCGAGTGCTCTTCTCCGTCTTGAGAGCAAATGAAGAGCTGGAAGAAACCACACGGCAATTTCTGAAAGAGCGACTCATCATGTTGAAAGACGAGCTCACAGTCAAGGTAAAAGGGCTGCTTTTGGAATTGAAGTAGTTCACTGTTACATAGGAAAATTGGATCATTTCATACATTTCACTGCTCTATCAATGTCGATACTCGAACTTTTTTGCATTTTTTTTGTTAAGTTGTGGACTGCAGTGGTTCCTAAGGCTTTTACAAAATTGTCATAAATTCTCATCGAGACTCTGCAATTTACTTGAAGAGTTATGTTTTGCTAATATACTAAGAAGTTTGTGGGGGTCTATTATGTCATGTTTAACGGCTCCAATGCAACGAGCTTGAATGGATAGTCGCTGATGGCCGACCATTCCAATTTTATCAATGCACAATTTTCATCATTTCATGAACCTAGATCTTTGGTTTTTTTGGGCTGTAACATTAAGGGGGCTGTGGCTCTGTTGTGAATGATACATGGTCGGTTAATAAAATATGGTTGGGATTGTGAGGCATATAAGGTGTATATAGGTCTAGGAGGTATAAATCAGTTGGGTTTGTGTAGTTTTTATCAGATTTTGAGTTTAAATTTCATGAGAGAGATGGGAAGTTGGTTTATGTGGGATTGTGATAGATAAGGTGTATATATATGCTTATCAGGTACAGATTGGTACATTTGTGTGGGGTTTAGTTTTTATCTTATTTTAGGTTCAAATTTCACAAGAGAAGTTGAGAGTTGGTTTGTGTGTTGTTGAGTGTTTTGGATTCAAATCTCACGAGAAAGTTTGAGAGTGAGAACCAATTGTGATGGTTATACTATCCCAAAAAATGTCCAAACTCTTCCAAGTCTCACACAGTCTTGGTGACCATCTCACTGACCACCAACAAATTATCAACAACCAAATTTTACACAATCTTAGTAACCATCCTACTGACCATCAGCAAGTAATTGCCAACTAATAATGATAAGTTTCTTAGTAAACATCTCACTGACCACCAACAAATTGCCATCGATCACTCACATTGATTCTTCTATTCAGAAAAGATTACTTTTTTTGCAGGGCATGTGTTCATTCTCATCCAGTAATTTGGTATCTTGATTCTTACCTTTATTTCTTTCATTTATCTTCTTACTTTTCTGATCCAATGCTCTTACATATTCGATTTGAGGGTTCTTAATCTCCAATTAGAGCTTTTAGACGATATTTTATGCTGGATAGGAAGGCGTTACAAATTGTCAATCGTCACAGTTCACTGGCTCATAATTCTAACTTTAACGACCTTGGGCGTTGCACAGTGAAAATCCATTAATGAGCTTCCACAGTTATTGAAGATAAGTTTCAATTTTGTGGATCACTGTAGGAATATTCATCCTATTTAGACTCGCGAAATAGAATCATCCATTAATGAGCTTCCACAGTTATTGAAGATAAGTTTCAATTTTGTGGATCACTGTAGGAATATTCATCCTATTCAGACTCGCGAAATAGAATCAAAGAATTTCTTCAATCAGTATTGAGGTAACTAAGCTTTAAGGGTTAACTTAATTAGTTAAGTCCCAGTTGTTAAGTATCTTTTCGATTGGGAAGTCACAGAGTCACTTTTTTTCAATGCTCTAGGGATTATGTCTTACTAGTCTGACCGCTCTAGGGATTAATCAAGTGTGACCAATGGATTTTAAAAGATCCTCTTTGCGGTTGATCCGTCCAAATTTTCTTATGGAACCATCAATCCAACCTCATATCTCCATTTTAGTCACAGACTTCAGATTGTTGTGTATCTGTTGTCCATCCTTAGTCCCTAACACAACTGCTCTCTGGGTATTAAATAATATCCTTTCTTACTCTTAGGGTGGGGTCGGATGACAGAAACGCTTGGTATGCTATCCTGTAAAAAACAATGTTCACAGTAAGTGTGTAGGAATCGATTCTGTCAAAATAGGCCTGCTGGTGCTCACAATCTGTCAGTCCTTTTCACTCTTACCATGGCATTTAGGTACCCAGGGAGACCCCCCTTTCAACATTTGAATCTCACCTTGTCAGAAAGCATTGCTAGGGGTCCACGCATTAAGCATAGCCCAAACTGACTTGCGTTAACCTTGTTGCTATCTGCATGAATCGCTGACTTGTTGGTCTAGTTTATTGAGTTGAGAAGTTTATTATACAATCCATTATGAGGGTTTTTCTCGCTTATGTTAGATTTATATTTAAAATAAATTTGATTAAAATTAAAATCTATTTTATAACTATCCAAGTGAGAATTCTATTCGTTCTCAGAATATTCATTGATAAAATTGAGTCTTTTAACTCTCCCAAAGTGAAGGCAAAAATGATGAAAATACCATCCAACCCATGGAAGCAGGTGAGGCTTCAAACTCTTACACACCATCCAATACACTCAGCTTTAAATTCCACCCCTCATGGAGCTAAATACATGACAGTACATAGAGTAACTTGCTAAATCATATTCTGGAAGGCTCTACGGGATATTAGAGACTTGCACCTGGGTATATCAAATTGAACTCCAGGGCGGAGAGGAATGAGACTTGAATATTGATTAAGAATATGGGCATCTTCAAATAACAAATATTTTCATAAGATGAAATAAGAATGAAATATTAAAAATATATTTTTAAATACAGTTTGGTTTTTTTGTTTGTTTTTTTTAATATTCTATTTTATTTTTCTGAGAAGGTTAGAAAAATACATTCATATTTTTGATATATATTAGGAAATATTTTTATTACTAACTACATTTATCTGGAACATTTTAAAACTTAAAAAATAATCATATCATCAGCTATTTAAGAGAAACTCAGCCCCGAAAGGACTTGCCAATATCCTGAGTTCTTACTTTTTCTGAGAGAATTGCTTCATTTTATTTATCATTAATTTATTATTTAATAAAAAATTAAATAAATTTTAATAAATTTATTAATTGATTAGTAATGTTAAATTTATATTAATTAATAATTATAATTATTTAATATATTATGTGAGATTTAGTTTTATGAGAATTATTAATTCAAAGTTTATAGAGATAAATTGACAATAAAGTATTTATGTAAAATAACCTAATTATCCAAATTTTCAATTTCTTAATCAGCAAATCTGCGTGGAATGCTGAACACTCTAGTCCACAAGTAATAGCCACCCAAGTAATAGTCATAAAACAACGTTGAACAATAAACACCTAGTTAGTTATTCTTAAGTATTTTTTTTTGGTTTGTCACTACTAATCTGCTTAAAAGTAATGAGATTGAATAGAATTGGTTGACAATGATTTATTAAAATAAATTTTAAAAAATAAAAAGTTTAGCTAATGTATAACATTTTAAGTCAATATACTAAAATTGGTTTTTTTTTTTTTTTTCAATCAATATTATACAACTAGTTGACTATCTAGATAATATATAAAATTTGAATTATTTTATAAGATGTATTTATGAATTATTTTATGAGATGTATTTATTTTTCCATTCAAATTTCCTATTATGCATTTAATATATTATGAATACTAGTTTTTGAGATGATGTATTTCTTCTTTCGTTAAAATATCTTAACATGTATATAATATATCAAAAGGTTGATATTTGTTTTCGAGATATTTAACTTCATTTTTAACATTTAATCCCAAATGTCATTGTTCAATGATGAGATAAAATAATGTTGCCTCTATCTAATTGATTATAAGTTAATATTTTTGTTTTTATAGATTAAGTTTATTATTTATAGTGTAATTTTTATTAGGTTTTAGGTTTAAATTTCATTAAGAGATTGAGGGTAAGAGTTACTTGTGAAGTATAAAAACTGTTTCATGGAGTATTTAAGATTGATTGAGTATCACACAATCTTGATGATAGTATTTCACAATAATTGAGTCATAATAATTTTAATTCACAAAACAAATGAATATAACATTAAGTATTTGAATAGCCCCAAGGGTTAGTTTAACTGATGGAGTCCCCATTGTTAAGTACCTCGTCAATCAGGGAGTCATATGGTCAATTCTCCTCCACGCCCTTGGGGTTAGGCCTTGCTAGTTTGGCAGATGGGCTTTAAAAGATTCCCTTCAGGGTTGATCTCAACTGGTCGAGTCCCCGTTGTTAAGTGCCTTGCCGATTGGGAGGTCACAGGGTCAATTCTCCTCGACGCCCTTGGGGTTAGGCCCTGCTAGTATGGCCGATGGGCTTTAAAAGATTCCCTTTGGGGTCGAGTCCCCGTTGTTAAGTGCCTTGCCGATTGGGAGGTCACAAGGTCAATTCTCCTCGACGCCCTTGGGGTTAGGCCCTGCTAGTATGGCCGATGGGCTTTAAAAGATTCCCTTTGGGGTTGATCTGCCCAGATTTTCCCCTTTGGGGTTGATCTGCCCACATTTTCGGCCGATGGGCTTTAAAAGATTCCCTTTGGGGTTGATCTGCCCAGATTTTCCCCTTTGGGGTTGATCTGCCCACATTTTCGGCCGATGGGCTTAATAAGATACGATTCCCTTTGGGGTTTGATCTGCCCAGATTTTCCCCGTGGATATAACGGCCATACCAAGATGTTTAGTGAACCACTTCAAATTTTTATTATAATATATAGGACTTTTTTAAATAATAAATAATCAAAAAATAAATTTAATATATAATTGGTTTTATAATTATAATATTATTAATAATAAATTATATATATATATAAAATCTTTTACATCGAAATTAAACGTTTTAAAGGTGTTTTCATATCTTTATATTTTTAAATGTGACGTGATATTTGTTAGATTATATGAAAGTAATAATTTTAGTTTTTTTTTCGCATTTAAATAACTTTCAATTTTTTTGGTTTAATAATGGTTATTAAAATATTTTAATTAAAATATATAGATTTAATTAAAATGAGTTGAATCATAAAAAATAATTTCAAATTAGTAAATATAAATTAATATATATGATATTAAATTTATAAAATAATGGTTTACTATTATTATTTTTTGGTTTGATTTATAAAGAATTTGAAATTTAAATTTTATGATTTACATAGTATTTCATAACAAGGTAATAATTAATTGAACTACTTTAGTAAACACTTATTTATTAATTTTATCTTTTATCAAAAACAATTGAGAGAATTATATTAAGATATTTATAGTCTTAGAATGAAGGCAATATTCTTATATTAAGAGACTTTAACTTAATTTTAATGATAGTACTATTGTTATTCAAGCTTTCTTTTATGCAAATATTTCAACATTAATCCTCTAAATGAGGACTTTGTCTTAGCTAACAAATAAAAATAAAATTAGAAGGCTTAAGAGATAAATTTTTAAGCTAAGTTAATCACGGTTTATAGTTCTCAAGACCTAATAATTTTCAATTGTTTAATGAAGTAGTTGAAATATAACCATGCTATTTGTATCCATGGGTTGGTAGCAATGTAATGGATTATGTGATATCAAATATTCTTATACATGAACAAAAAAAATTGACCTTTTAAATGACCAGTCTAACTTTTGAACCTAAGTCTCATTGAAAAGAACTTTGCACACCAAAGGCATTTGTTTTTTGAGAAACATATTAGATATTATTGTATATGGCATATATTAAATTTTCCATGAATGTTGCAACCATTATACTTGATTTTAAAGAATGAGAAATTTAGAAAAAATGGGAATGCTTCATGATTCAATCCACCACTATTGTCGCGACATTATTTCTTTTAGACTTTGGTAGAATTGTAATAAAATTGTTTGGGACCTCCTCTCAATGGTAACTTGGTATGGCTAATGGTTGTAGAAGACTTGGGGTCTTAATTGTCTCACCCTTATTATGTTGGAACTTTTTAAACACTAGTTTGGATCAAGTTCTAGAATGGTTTGAATATAGTTCCAAAAAAATCCTTCTTGATCTTGTGGTAAGTTTCTAGGAACCATGAATTTCCTTCTATTAGAGAAGTGTGCAATACAAAAAATAATTTCTATTTGAGTTGGGACATCTTACATAAACATAGTTGATCTTGAAATTGCAGTGAATCATTTTTCCACTCAAATTTATTAATGCATTCAAGTTCTCTTATAGTTTTGGAATGGTCTTGCATACCTTTTCATATTACGTGCATTCTATCTTTGCTTCTACAACCTAATTAGATTGTAGAGTGGAAATAACACAAAGTAAACTCTCTATGTCTTCTTTCCTTTAAAGTGCATTTACCATCACATGTTTTCCCTTTTTAAGATAATTTCAAAGTCATATCCTAGCATCGTTTTAACTCATTTTTATTTTTTCGTCTAAAGATAATAATTATTCCAAGAAGCACTTTAGACTATCATGGCTTATTTTTACCTCGAAGTGTCTTCCTATTAGAGAAGGACACCATTTCTTGATTGCAAGTAGTATGCCTAATATTTCATTTTCATAAATGGGTTTGAGTAAGTCATTTCCTTTAAGCCAACTACATTGAAAGAAAAGGGGTATTCCTTCTTGCATTAAAACTACACAAATGATGTGCCTTTAAGTATCACACTTTACAATAAAGGATTTTTTGAAATTAGGCATTGCTAGGACATGAGTTGTGCACATAACCTTCCTAAGTTTTTCAAAATATTTGGTTTCTTCTTAAGTCCAACAAAATGTCTCCTTTTTCAATAACATTATTACACATGTTGTTATTCAACCATAATTCTCAATAATAGGATCTTGTCAATCTTAAGAATCCTCTAAGATTCTAAAAGCTTTTGAAATTATGCATTCCATCATAGCTTTAATTTTGTTACGTTCCACTTTAACACTTTAATGAGATACAATTTACCCAAATATTCTAGTTCATGAACCCTAAAGGAACACTTGGAAGGCTTCATATATGGTTGCTGCTCCATCTATTGTTTTAAGACCTTGTTAATATGTTGTACATGTTCTTCCTAGGATTTGTTGTAGATTAATATATCATTAAAAAATGCCAAAGGAAATTTTTTGAGGAGAACTTTGAATATAGAATTCACCAAGATTTGAAATGTAGAAGATGGATTAGTAAGTCCCAGCGACATCACCAAAAACTTATAATGACCTTCACTTGTTATAAACTTTTTTTTGGGGATTTATTCTTGCCTTGTTCCGATTTGTTGATTTTTGGAATGGAGGTCCAACTTTGTAAATAAAATTGCTCCTTGAAATTCATATAATAATTTTTCTGTGATAGGAATATGAACTTAATTTTAATGGTCATCTTATTGACCTCTTTGTAATATAGACACATATGCCATGAAACTTCAATTTCATAAACTATCACTATTAGTGAAGAGAAAGCACTTTGGCTAGGTTGAATGATGCTAAGCTATAACATTTCTTGAACCATATACTCAATTTCACCCCTTTTGTGCATATGGGTGCTTGTAAGGCCTAAGGCAATACACTTGTTGGTTGCAAATGAATAGCATAGTCATGATCTTATGTAGGTGGAAGACCCTTGACGATCACTAAATTTTCCTAGGTATCCCGTTAGAATAGTTAATCACAATATATCTTATAATATTTTGAAATTTTAAATTATGTAATTTATCTCTTTAGATCATTGGTTAATTATTAGTAGCTTAGTAGTTCAATTCATCAAATAACTAAAATAAAAATGAAAGAAATAAGAAAAAAAGCACACCATCCATACAAATGAACACAAGTTGTATCCTATAAAACATAATATGGTAGAAAACCTAGCTAGAAGGTGAGGCCTATGCTTTGCTCTATGTTTTAGGTAAAATAATTTTATCCTGTGGAATTTGAGTGAATAAACTTTAGAAAAAAAATGAAAATTAGCAAAAAAATATACAAGGAAAAATCTTGGAAAATTAGCACAAGTAGAATTTGTCCCCTAAAATTTTCATTATTTAACATAAAATTATAACTCCACCCACCAGCGATATTTTCTTCAATGACCAAGTATTTTTGCATGTGACATTTTTATTTATTGAAGATATCCCTATGATATTAGCTTCAAACTATTGTGTGATTTTCTAGAATTGTTACATACTTTATTTGCTAAAATCCCTCACATTGACTAATACTACATAAGTGGAGATTACTCATAACCTGGTTAACCTTATATCCCAGAATTTGAGATAGATGGATCATTATTCATTCACATGGTTCCTCAACTTTGTGTTAGACTTTCCGAACCCAACACCCAGTATTCAGTTTCCGACAATCATTACTGAATGAATACACAACCAGAAATTCAGAAAATATAGCAAAAGCATAATTACTCAATTTGAATCATAGACACATACACAAAATTTTCCCCCATCAATAGTTCTTCATTAATAAATTAATCACAAAACTTACTTGGACTCTCGTACCAAGGATAATAGCCCAGCGGAGAAAATGCAATATTGGTCACCAACCTCACTGCATTCTCTCGGACCCAACACATTCTCACTAAGAATCCTCTCTCAATATTGTGATACTATTGTGTCTTAGCACCTCACATTAGGCTCAATTTATAACTTTCCTAGGCTAAGATTGAAGGCCAAATTTAGGGTGTTAAGTTAACTGAAACATTACTTTAGTTAATTATCCTATCTTTAGCTTTCTCTACTTTAACTCAAGCACAAGTCATAATTTCTACACAAGTTAAGCTTATATCCCAAAATTTGAGATAGATGGACCATTATTCATTCACATGGTTCCTCAACTTTGTGTTAGACATTCCGAACCCAACACCCAATATTCAGTTTCCGACAATTATCACTAAATGAATACACAACCAGAAACTTAGAAAAATATAGCAAAAGCAAAATTACTCAATCTAAATCACAAACACATACACAATTTTTTTCCCAATCAATAGTTATTCATTAATAAATTAATCACAAAACTTACTTAGACTCCCATACCAGGGATAATAGCCCAACCGAGAAAATGCAATATTGATCACCAACCTCACTGCATTCTCTTGAACCCAACACATGCTCACTAAGAATCCTCTCCCAATATTGCGCTATTATTGTGTATTAGCACCTCACATTAGGCTCAATTTATAACTTTCCTAGGTTAATATTGAAGGCCAAATTTAGGGCATCAAGTTAACTGAAGATAACTAACATTACTTTAGTTAATTATCCTATCTTTAGCTTTCTCTACTTTAACTCAAGCACAAGTCATAATTTTAGCTTGCCTTACATGCACATCACATCAACATACGTGCAACTCACTTGCACACTCTGCAAGTCGGATGAAAAATCCTAATGAGGCAAATCAAGGTCCTTCTAGTCAAGAAATAATACTAGAAGTACCTTTTGGGGTACAAAGCTCAACACTTTGTGGCTATTCATGTCCAATGTTGCATTGATCCCTACATCCTAGGTATATTTTCATTTGTTAATATCTATATGTTGTGATCCTCTTTTCCTTGGACATTTTGGTTTTTCTTGATATATATTCTATTTGGTCTTGAAGTGCCACAACCCCCCCGCTCCTTATCTATTTAAGAACCTCTTTATGCATTATGGACAAGAATAATGTTTTTCTTGAATCTAAACTATTCTCTCCAGGAATGTCCTTTTAACATGTTCATGTTTCTCACGCTTTACTACAATATCATCTACTAGCATTGTCACTTGAGATTCCTTGTAATATCTAACCCAATTCAAAAGAAACTCAAGTTCCTTTCTTATCTCTTCTACTTCAACCTCCTCATCTCTAGCCTTGTCAATAGTGGCATGAGAAATAAATGTTTTTGTGGATAATAACTCACTTAATTTTTCCTTCTTAGCATCCAACAAAGGATCCTCTTAAGTGCAAAACATAATATTATCCACAATTATCTTTATTTTCCTCTATGTTCTCTTGACAATCATTCATCTCTAGTGATTATAATCAATTGATTCTATATTCGAAACTTTATCCACAGGCTCATGGATAGGTCGATCACCCCATGATAAAATATTTTCTAGGTTACCTAGAGTATGAAAGCATTACATTACTAGTTCTTTGCCATTGTTTATTGGTGGTACCTCCTTAGATGCTTTATCCTATTCAAATGCTAGAATTTCAGTTGGTTGTCTGCTTTGATTAGGTTCTTATGTTGGAGTAAACACTTTATTTTCATTAGCTACCTTAGCAACAACCTCATCTTTTGCCTTTGTACCTGTCCATGATAATCTTCTTCATCCCTGGTTAGGTCAATTACATCAAAAAGTTTCTATTATTGATGAAATTCCTACTTAGCATCTATTTATTCATCTTGTTTATTTTTAAATGGTTTCCTCCTCCCTCTTATCTACTCTTGCAAATTCTTCTTTTTTTTCTTAGCATCAACACCTTTTCTTTGTCTTCCAATTTCTCTTGAGTAACATCCTCTTCATGCTGCTTTTGTAAATCTTCCTCCAATTTGCATTGATGTGTTGGATTTTGAAGTGGCCTAAACTATTCTTCTTTAATTTCTTGAGGTTAGGCTCTTCTTTCATCCTAGTTTCTTCTTTCCTTCTAGCTTTCTCAAGTTCTCTCTCAACAACTAGATCATGGGTAAGTTCTAGAATTTTTTCATCTTATGACAAAGTCTTAAACCTATTGATGTGAGGGTCTTTGCTCCTTTCCAAAATCTCATCCCAATCGAGGGCATTTTTTTGTAAAAGCTTCATCATCCCATTTTCACGAGTATAAGGCTAAGTATAAGATACCTGCTCATAGTATTTTGAGACTAGACCCTTAGGATCATGCTTTTTAGATCAACTATCATAGGTTAATTTTTTCTTAACAAATTAATATGATATTAAAAATGTAGGTTAAATGGTCTTGAAAGAGATTGTATACAATTTAATACAATTAGAATACTAAAATAATAACCTATTTAATTATTTGAACCATAACAAGAATTTTGTATTAATAAAAATCTATGTTATGAGCTTAACAAGTACATTGAAAAAGGGCTATTCCAACTAAACTTTTGATAAACATTATTGTCCAGGGGAAATTTACTACATCAAAATTTCTAGCTTCTATGATATATAAGCTATTATACAAATAAGAGTAGATACACCAAAAGACATTCAAAATTTTACAAAATTTGCAACACGTACTAATTGAAAGATGGAGGAATGATATCCCCAAACCTTGAACCACCAAATTGAAGAAGTGGAACATATAGATCTGATAGTGCTTGTGCAATGGAGTTATTGCAAGAGGAGTGTTCCAAAGGAGTCTTACTGATGGAGATTTGCAGTTCTTCAATTCACCGATGAAGGCTTGACAATTCATCTTTAATTCTTTGCATGATGGTTTTATGGTCAATTAACAATTCCATGCATGTGGTCACACTTGAGACTATTTGGTTAAACTACATTTGCAAATTGAGGAATTTTTCATTCGGGTGAGAAATCCTCTCCATTAATTCCCTTGATTCCTCATTGGTAAGATGTGACATATCATCTTTAATCTTGTGGGCTCCTCTATTCACTGCATCTAGGTGAAAAGGAAATAACTTCTTCAATATATTTCTAACTCAATTGAGGTACCCCACAAAGATAGGGGGCAACGAAGTTGTTAAGACAGACTCGATACCTCCTACCCTCTCCAATTCCAATAATTATAAAATTGATGCTTATAAACATACATATAAAAAAACATAAATTGAGAGGAGATCTTTACTTACAACAAATCACCTACTTGGATGAGCATACACTTCCATACATGAGTAGAAAATTTCATCACTCCTTTTGTTGACTCAAATAACCATCTCTAATGAGACAAGAAGAATTTGACACCCTGTAGATGCTTTTGTGCATTTGGTGTCCTATTCATTGACAAATTCATGAACTAGGAACATGTGACCAACCCTACTAAGTGATGGAAACATTTTTCACTCAACATTGATATAGTGCACAAAGCAACCTTTAGAGATAATTTATATCTACTCAAGCTCCTCCACCTTGTCTAATATAGAGAGAAATACAAACTATTGTTGTAGGACTCTCGACCAATCTCTACCCCTCTTTCTAACCACAAATTTTTCCAACTTGTATTTGCAAACAAAGTATATAGAGGAGAAAATCGGAAAGTTTCCAAAAGAAAGAGGTGACCAGAGTGATGCTTTCCCAACCCTTTTCTTTTCAAATTACTAAGTTTTGGAGCAAACCCTGTGAGCCAACCTCTTACCTTCCAAAGTTTATGGAACACCAACCTGATATGAGGATATCTCTCATGATTGTAATGATGCCCCTATGTGTATACGATTTCTTTTTGACATGTTGGGAAGCATCAACACAATGTCTTTGATTTATATGAAGACCATAATCATTGTACCAAGAGGTTGAAATCATATGAATTTTTCTTCCATGAACAAAAATGAAGCCAGGAAGAGACATGCACACGTCCAATTCCTCATGTAAGATGGGCTTTGTCACACTCACTTGCATCATTTCTAAATAAGGGAGTTGGAGGAGCTCAATACATGGCATACACATACCTCCAACAACATCTGAGTAATAATAATATGGATTGAAGCCTCACAACCCAGACCATATATCATCCTTTCTTTATAATTAGTTTTACATTATACGACTTCTGCCATGAGGCCACTTGGCTCTCTGATCTAAAAATGAAACTTCGATCATCCTCTGACACTTTGCAAGTAAGATAAATACGTGTCTTTAAAACATTCACTTATTTTGTAACTTATTCAAAGGTGAATAGTTAGTTTTCAATCAACTTAAAAATGAAATATATTCACATGCAATCTAACATGGTAAAAATGAACAACCATGTGATAACAGAGTTCACCCCTCCTGGGCTATGCCTCTGGGCCTTGCTCCAATGGCTAGACTTTTTTATTAATCTCAGGTACAAAAGAGTACATCATAAGTTTTTGACTAATAGAGTAAACTTCCTTATAGAGTGGCACTTGTTTCTCCTACAAAGAAACGTTATCCTTCAAA
>APFE030504256.1:4001-62361 GCA_000404065.3 Pinus taeda
AAAATAGAACAGTCGAATATTATTAGCTCTTAATAATATTTGGACTATAAACATTATCTTATTCTCTTGGAGCACTTCAGTTCAAGCTACAGATGTGGCACATGCAATTGTCAGAAGGAAATATGCTTTTCTTATGGGTTACTTGAGCTATTGCATGAAGGAATTCAGTTAGAACTCAAGTGTTTGAGTTTGGTGGAGTTGAATGAGGAGTTGATGGAGTTGTGTTCAGTTTGACTTAGTTGAATTAGTTGTATTTAGTCTAACTAACAAACGCACTAGTGATGAGTGATGTGAATTAGTTATTAATTAATTCACTAATTATTAACTCATGAAGCAACTTAGGAATACATTAGTTAACTTAGTGCATGGACAGTTCAGTGGAGACAAGTGTTAGAGATGAGTGAAAGGGCAAGACAGTTGTCAGTTGTGACTATAGTTGTGCATGAGATTTGCACAATCAATGGATTGAGATTGCCAATGAGGACTACGTAGTGTTACACAAGGGAAATATGAGTTTGGATCAGCCATTCTCATCTATTCTCATGCAGGATTACGCAGTGGAGGTAGGCAAGCAACGAAGGAGATTTGAGCCAGTGATTGATTCAGATCTGAGCTTAGAGTTTGTGTGTAACAAGTGGAGATAGTACTGAGTACTTGTGAGGAGTATTGTACTATGTATTGTTACATGTTCTCAATCAATATAATATATAGATAGTTGGGGGTTTTCAGCTGTATGCTTTCCCCATGATATACTGTGTTGATATGTGTGATTGATGTTTTAATTCTGCAAATTGATGATCAATGTAGAGGAGGTTATGTATTATGCATGCATTCCGTAAATAGTGTATATCAGGATAATCTCTATGAATAAGTATTATATTATTCAAAATTTCTACACGTACTAGTAAACACATTGGCTAGTACAAGAGCTAGGGGGTTGCAGCTCCTTTCCAGTAGAAGCTGGAAAACAAGAAAAGGTTGTAGCCTTTTGCAAGTGGGTGCCTGCGTACTAATATGATTCTGCACCAGTAAAAGATTGTAAACATATTTTCTTATTATTAAAATAAGATAGATATGACAACAGCAGGTGGTTTTTCTCCTGCATTAGGTTTCCACCTTAAATCTTGGTGTTCATGTATGTTGCTCATGTGTGATTGTTTATTATGGTTTTACTGCATTGTTTAACAAGTTATCGATGCATTGATTGAAGATCAACACATGATAATCTGATTAAATCATAAGTTCTCTAGGTATACATTGGTTTCTCTAATAACAGTAGCATGTACATGCTAGTTCACTTCACAAAAGTAGCGTATATAAATCTCTTTGGAAAATGAAAAATTATTGAACAGATAATATTGATTCACCCCCCCCTCTCAGTATTATTTCCAACACAGAAGTGCTACAAGAGCGTGATTGGCATGGATAAAGGTTTCATATCTTAATTTTTTCATCGAGGAACAAGAGGAGGGGTCCACCATTGCCTCATAATTTACTTTCCACACAGTTTGACCTATTCTCCAATCTCATTTTCATCTCTATCCATGAAAATATCCCATTTTCACCCCTTATTCCATCCCTTCCACCATAGAAAAGGATTTTGAATCTTGTCAACAAATTACCCATGAATTATCTGTATTTTTAAAGGTATCACCTGAAGGAAATAATGATCCTAGTAGGGTCTATGTGACTGCTACAGGAAGACAAACAGTCCTCTAGCAGCCTAGACATCCCCTATCAGACCATAGCTAGAGCATCAGATTTAGAATTCAGGTACCATGAGCACATGAGGATTGAAATTTTGATCCTTCAGCAGCCTTAGGACCTCATAGTAGCTGTTATAGGATTCTTGATCACTTAACATGCAACAACAATTGATTCCAAAAGTGCCTACACAAAAGATAAAGGACCTGTATCATCAAGTTTCAATCAGCAGAGAACATAAAATGTTTATATTCTTCTTAAGAAATTGTAGAACACAAGGGAGACAAAGAAATGACCTCACAAAAGACACTCAAAAATAGCCTCACCCATGTCCAAATCATCCCTGCAACCATCAAAGGATCATTACTAGCAGCTTTAGACCCACCAAAGGAAGATTCAACAGTCATATCAGCATCCTCAATATCACTTGCAAAAACACATCAAGGGTAAGGCTCGGGTATGCAATCCCCTAAACCTTTCCTAAGAACTTATTTTACCTTGAAAAACATTGCAAGTGTATGAAGAAAAAGGGTTTTCTATAGCCAAAATTAGTAGAGAACAACGTTGGCCTTATCTAGCAGTTAGCTTCAATTTTCCACCAAGACACCTACACATGTGGGAGAGGAACAATAAAAAAGTGAAGAGGACTTGAGAAAGTGAGTTGTAATCATTTAGTCACAATGGAGGACAAGGGGTGCAAAGGGGTTAGTGAGGGCCAACTCAGTTAACAAATAACACTCTGAGTTTATTTTGCATGCAATGAAAAAAGATAAAATATATATATATATATAAAGATATATATAAAAGGTGGGCCCACCACCTCTTGGAATGCAAATATTAGTTGCTACGTGATTCAAGTTGTGTGCTATAGGAAGGAACAAAACTACTATATGAATAACAGAGTTGCTACAGGAAGGAACATCACTACTACAAGAAGGAACAAATTTGCTACAGGAAGCTAATAGAGTGCTACAGGAGGGAAAATTTCACCCATAGGGAGGCCCACCACTAAAGCAGTCAAATCTAAGAGGTTCAAAGCACAAACTACCTTGCTATAATTGAAAGCATAGAAGCTACACACAAAAAAAAGGACTACTACAAGAGCAACAATGAATGCTACAGGAAGGGGTCACCACATCAAAAGGGGAAGAAAAATACCTCCAATAACTCCAGGAGCCTAATCCACAACCTTACCTTGGATCCTACTACAAATTTGTTAAGGTTGGGAGAATTATACCCGCCAAATTTGCAATATCACTCTTCTTTGAGCTAGAAAGGGAAAGATAAAAAACTCACATATGGGTAGAAATTGCAAAATCCAAGAAGGTGGACGATGTGGGCCTCATGAACGAAAAAGTGCAACAAAAGAGTAAGGAATTGGCTAACTTGGGGCTAAAAGAATTAGTCATGAAGGAGAAGTTCCATAGGCTTAGAGAGCAACTATAGGAAAAGGAGGCACAAATTTCCACCATGGAAAGTTTGTCCATGAAGGCCATCCGATGCAGGCAGCCATCCGACACATATTCCATTGTGCTAAGGAAGGGAATTGCATGAAAAGACATTTGAGGCATAAAAGAAGCACAACATGGCAAGAACTTGGATAGGTTGCTTAGAGGATGAGCAACAATTTCTGTAGGGGGTATGATGGGCCTTCAAACTAGACATAAATTAAGGCCCATCTAACCTTTCCTAGGCACATAAAGGCTATATTAAATCTCTCCTTATACACTTAATAATAGTTTCTTAGCTTTAATATGTTCTTAAGAAGGTTTAGAGGTAATTTCATATTATGTGCCTAATATTATTTATTTTTGAAGAATATTGAGAGAATATGGAGTAAATTCTGAATGAGATAATATAGGGACTTGCTCCCTTCTACACGATGGATCAAGATTGGCTAATAAATGAACAATATATTATGAAATTACTGCAAATTTTGGAGCTCCAGTGATTGAGAAAATATAGGAATGCGTTCCTTGTCATTTAATGCATATTCCTAGTGTTGGGAACTAGATCCACTATTTGAGGGATTTTGGAGGGGAAAGTTTCCTCCTTTAAAGGAGAATGCTTCCCAATCAATCTGTATAAGTACTTATTTGAATTTTCCTCTAGGGGAATGTATTTCTTCGTCTTCTTGTGCAGAAAACTTGTTATTTAGTAGCTCCACTTTCATTTCTGGTAGGGATGTACTTGTATTAATTCAAATAATGAAGTTTGGTGCCATTTTTAGCCTCTAAAACTTGGTTTCCTCCATAGTACTCTGATTTTTTCTTGGGCTTGGCCATCCCAGGAGCCTCATAACCGTCTTGTAAAATTTCCTTATTTCCTTTCAATGTCTTTTTCACTTGCATCTCTTATTTATGCATTACTATTCACGTTTCTTTTTTTGTAGGTCTTATTGATTAAATGATTGAAGTGAGTTGTTTACAGGTTACTTATAGATTCAAAAGAATTATACATCCTTAGAACAAATTTGAAAGGTGATATCCATCATTGAGCTACTTGGATTGGTTTACTAGTTCACAAATCTACAATTTCTGGAAGTCCCTTGGATCAAAATAGTAGTAATTTTATGCTATTTTTAGAACGTGTTAATAAGCTTCATTTTAGTTGATTCCACTTGCATTAAGTCATAAAAAAATTCAAGTTAATAAAAAAAATTACCAGCATATAATTTTCACTTGATTAGGTTAGGCATTTGGTAGGTTAAGTAGCTCACTAGTTCTTGAATTTCTAGTTTTTATAGTAAGTAATTTTCTGCTATTGTTTAGCACGTGTTAAAAAGGTTATTTCATAGTGATTCCACTTGGAATGGAGTCTTAATACATCCTAATTAATAACAAGTTTTTTCTCATCTCATTTTCATTTTATTTTCTTGGGCATTCGTCAAGTTATCTTGCTCCTATAGCAAAATAGGGTATTCTATAGCACCACTTGTAGCACTCTTGTAGCACGTGTAAACTTGACCAGATTTGATCCAATAGCTTTGTTTTTGTCTCTTAGGCTTGAATCATGACCCCTAGGCTCTTATTTTGTGATTAAGTAATACCAAAATACCTCTTAATCATTTCCTCTTCTCCATTGTAATTCACCTCTGTAGTTTGGATTAGTGGACAGATTCATGACTTGAAGAGCATAATGATGATTTTCATGATTACTTTTATGAACCACCTTGTCAACTCTACTGAAAAAATATATCTTGAATGTAGTTATTGAAGAATGATTTCATTTTGTTCCATACAACTTAATCCATGGCTTCTATTTCCAACATTGTTATTTCTATTGCATAGACTTGGTTTCCTTTTGATGTGCCATTTACACTCTGCAAATAGATTATTTTTTACATTTCTACAAATAGGATTAACATTTACATTCATGAAAAGTAGAATAGCCTTTCCTTTCTGTAAACGTAACTAGGATTTCCTCTCTGCAAAAGTAATTAGGTTTCCTTTTTGCAAATAGAGTAACATTTCCATTTCAACAATTAGTTTAGGCTAGTTTATTATATATTATTATTATTATTTATTTTTTTAATGCGGTTCACAGACATTGATTCGCCACTACATCCATGGGAAAATCTAGGTAGATCAACCTGAAGGGATCTACCCACTGGCCAAACTAGCGAGGCCTAACCCCAAGGGCACCAAGGAGATTTGACCCTATGACCTCCTAATAGGCCAGGTACTTAGAAACAAGAACTCGATAACAAGCAGGCAGATCACCAGGGGACTATTATTAAGATGGATGGTAAGATTTGTGATCAAGTTATTTCCATTTTGATTGACCCTGGATTCAATTATAGTTATGTTAGTCCTGATCTAGTGGATAAGTGTGGTCTGAAAAAAGAAGTGCATGCGGAATCCTGGTTAGCACAGTTGGCTATAGGTATAAAGAAGAGAGTGTATCACTAGGTAAGAGATTCTGAATTCGATTTGAATGGCATGACCACCTTAGCACATTTGAATGTATTGTCATTGGGATCATATAATATGCTTTTGGGTATGGACTGGTTGTATCTTCATAGGACCAAAGTGGATTACTATGACAAAGTCATTGAGTGTTTGGATGATAATGGAGAACAGAGGATCTTGCAGGGTAAGAAGAAGGCAACATTAGTTAGAATGGTGACAGCTATGCAGGCAAAGAACAGTTGTAGAAAAGGGCGTGTGTTATTTGCAAATGAATATTTCTAGTGATATAGGTAAGGATGTTGAGGATGTGGAGGTATTGAGCAGGTACCCGATCTTGCAGCAGTTTTTGTTTCCAAAACATATTTCAAAGTTGTCGCCTCATAGAGAAGTGGACTTTTCCATTGGGTTGGTACTAGGGGCAACACTGAAGTTAGAGTTGAACGAAATTCTTGAAAAGGGATACATTAGGCCAAGTGTATCACCTTGGGGTGCATTAGTGTTTTTTAAGTAGAAGGATGGTACGCTCAGGCTATTCATTGATTACAGGTAGTTGAACAAGGTAGCCATCAAGAATAGGTATTTGTTGTTGAGGATTGATGACTTGTTTGATCATTTGAAGGGAGCAATAATGTTCTCGAATATTGATCTAAGATCAGGATACCATTAGGTATGCATTAAATAAAAAGACATCTACAAGACTGCTTTCCAGATCAGGTATGGGCATTATGATTTTGTTGTAGTTCCATTTGGTTTGACTAATTCTCTAGCTACGTTTATGTGCTTGATTAATAGTGTATTGTGTCCTTATATGGACAAGTTTGTTATTGTATTCATTGATGACATCTTGATATATTCTAAAAATGAGGAAGAGCATGTCGAGCACTTAGCAGCAGTGTTGAGATTACTAATAGAGCATAAGTTGTATTCCAAGCTTAGAAAATGTAGTTTCTTTCAGACAAAGGTACATTACCTGGGACATGTTGTTTCGAAGGAAGGCATAGCAGTGGATGAGGTAAGATAATTTATGGGGCTAGCAAGTAACTTATTATAGGAGGTTCATTAAGAAGTTATCTCACATTGCATATCCTTTTACATCATTAGAGAGACAAGGTAAGAAATTTGAATGGACAGAGGAATGTGCAGCCAATTTTGAGAAATTGAAGCCATTGTTGACAAATGCTCCAATGTTAAAGATTACAGATCTGGACAAAGAGATTTTTGTGCATACTGATTCTTGCAAGAGAGGACTTGGTGGAGTCCTTATGCAATAAGGACATGTAGCGTGTTATGAGTCATGAAAATTGAATGAGCATGAGAAGAATTATTTGACACAAGATGTTGAGTTGGAAGTGATCATCCATGCATTAAATATGTGGAGGCATTATCTTCTTGGCAGGAGGTATGTATAAATGAGTGATCTTAGTGGATTGAGGTATTATTTTACCAACTGAATCTAAATGCCAGACAAGCTAGATGGTTGGCCGCAATCAGTGAATTTTTGACTTTGAGATCAAGTACATTAATGGTAAGGAGAACAGGGTTGCATATTCTCTTAGCAGGAGATTATAGGCAAATCACATAGAAACTATGAGTTCTTATGGGACAGACTTACAACATCGTATCTTACAGGAAGGACTATAGGATGGAAGGTACATGGATCTTATGTATAGGTTACAGTAGGGTACAGGTGGTCAGAATGTGGACTATCATCTTATAGCAGATAGTTTGGTCGGATTTAGGGACAAGATATATGTGTTGAATGAAAGTGAGCTCAAGAAGACTATCTTGCGAGAGTTTCATGCAAAGCTATATTCAGGTCACCTAGGGTACCGGACTATATTGATAAAAGTGAAGAAGTTTTATCATTTTATGAATCTAAAGAAGGATGTGGTAGAGTTTATGGCTAGATGTTTGGACTCTTAGTATGTGAAAGTAGAATTTAAGCATCTAGGTCGACTACTACAGCCAATTCTGATTCTAGAGTGGAAGTGGAAGGTCATTTCGATGAATTTTATCATAGGTTTTCTAAGGACATCTAGACAGCATGATTCCATCATGGTTGTGGTAGATAGGTTGAAAAAGGTAGTTCACTTCATTCCAGTAAAATCTACGTATTCGGCTAGTGATGTGGCACATGTATTCATCAAAGATGTAGTGAGGTTGCATGGTGTTCCAAGGAAGATTGTGTCAGATAGAGATGCTAAGTTCACTTCCAATTTTCAGAAGGAGTTGTTTGCAGGTTTGGGGATAGAGATGGCCTTCAACGCAACCTGTCATATGCAGACAGATGGAAAGACAAAGAGGGTCAATAGGATATTGGAGGACATGTTGAGGACATATGTGATGCATCAACATAGGAGATGGGAGGAGTACCTTCCATTGGTTTAGTTTTCTTATAACAATGGGTATCAAGATTCATTGAGGATGAGTGTGTTTGAGGCACTATATCGGAAGATTTATAATACTCCCATCAATTGGAGTGGTCCAATGAATAGGGTATTTATAGGAATGGACATGTTGACAGAGATGGAATAGGAAATGTTGTTTGTCAAGAAGAATCTAAAGGTAGCGCAGGAAAAAAAGAAAATTTATGCAGATCAAAACATGTTGTTTAAGGAGTTTCAAGTTAGTGAATATGGGTACTTATGCATTAAGCCCGAGAAGAGCTCCTTGAGGGTTGGATCATGTTTCAAGCTGACACCTCAGTTTTGTGGACCTTTCAAGTTTCTTAAAAGGATTGGACCAATATCCTATCGAATTGCACGGCCTTCGACAATGAAATTCAATGATGTTTTCCATGTGTCATTGCTTAAGAAGTATGTTAAATATGTTGATGATGTGATTGACTAGTTTGTATTGCAGGTGGATCCAGATGGAGAATTCCAGCTGGAACCTCAGTGTATATTGCGAAAAAGTATGTTCATGATCTGGAACTGAGAAATTGAGCACGTTAAAGTGTAGTGGAACCACTTTTGGCTCGATGAAGCTACATGTGAGATGGAGGATCAGATGTAGGCTATGTATCCTTCTCTATTCACTGGTTGAGCGAATGTTTCTGGTATATGCTTTGTTGTGATGTTTTTTGGTATATGTACATATGTATATGGATGCAAACACTAGCATGAGTTGTGCTATAAAGCTCTAATAAGAGGTATAGGTGTCTTGTTGTTATGTTGGTATGTGTCATGTTGGTTTGCTTCTCAGTGGGTTCATCATTGTAAATATTGCATCAAGCTAAGTTATAAAGCTCCATGGGTAGTATGTTTTTGTTTCAACAGTCATGTTGGTTGTAGATGTCATTGAACACCAAGGACAATGTCACCCCAAGAGGGAGGTTTTTGTAACAGACTTGGTCAAAATTCCATGTAATAAAGTTAATAAAGGAAAAATAATAACCAAGATCATGGGACACATATTCCAAGATGAGTGTTGGGAAAAAAATCCTAGTGTGGGTGTTCATTTGGTTTATTATGGCTAAGGAAATTGGCAAAGGCAATGAAAAAGGCTTTGGAAAGGAAAAATGACATTTTTGATAATTTATTTATGAAAATAATGGAAATTAGGAGAAAATGAAGGTGAAAGGTCACAGGTTGCATGTGAGGAGGAAAATGAAGGAAAATAATGAAAAATTGAAGAAAATAGAGGCCTCATTAATAAAAAGGATTTTGAGGATCGGTTGGTAACTTTTGTTAGTTTAGTTTTAGAGCTCTCTCTCTATTCTCTCTCTCACACTCTTGGACACTTAGAGAATTCTTGGAGCACTCTAGAATTGGATCAAGGAAAGCAAAGGAAGGACCAAGAAGCCATAGGAAAGCAAAGATCAAACAAGGAAGAGCAACACCTAGTAGCTACAACATGATTGTTTGCGGGTATTGATTTGCATGTGTGATTTCCTTGTTAGCTTTGGCATGCATGGTACATGCATGTGTGTATTTGGTGTTAGAAATCTAAAGAGAGCAAAGAAAGATTGTGCAAGACAACACAAATCACACTATGATATTATTCATCATAACAGTTAAATATATATAGAACATAACACATTGACTTCAACACATCATGATCATGACTCCAACTCATCACGTAGGAATCAACATCTTTTTGACTGATGCTTAGGGACTCACAGTGATATTTGACAACTACACATGACATGGAAGAATTTCTTCCAACACCCTCCCTTAATGGTTACATGGAAAACAATCAAAACACATATTACAACAACAACATGATATATGTCTGATTAGTCTTCATCATCACTCACATCCACTCTGGAATCTCGCAAACACCGCTCTTTCTTCACCGCCGCATCTTCGAGCTGTCACTTGACCTCCATTTAAAATATAACTGCCTCTGACCATCGTTGATGAACTTTGTACAATTGATGCTTCTTGACCTCCCAAAGAACAATCTCGATAATGAATCACCCTATGGACCAACTCCCATCTATCAAAACCCATTGAAGTACACCTTTGATAGTTGTATGGGTGAGTTATCTAGGTACTAAGTGTATCCAGTAGTTAATTATACAACTGATCCTTTTTAACAAATACACTTACATACATATGAATAAAACATGTAACTAATGTTCTTGAAGCATCGAAGAATGGTAAGACACATTAGCATATAACAGACTCAACATAACCAAGTCAATGATGTGTTCTCTTGACACCAAAGAACGTTGAGAACCATTAACTCGAAGGATGTTTCTCTGTTCATTCATTGGTCCTTCATAAAATTTTCTGAATGAAAAATATAAAATTACAATAACCTTGGGACCACTCAATAAACATCAAATCCATCAAGTAAAACTCCAACTTGGTTATGTGCCATATCGATCTGGAGAATCCACAAGGAAGGTTGTTTATTGCTTTTGGTAGCCTCTTGCAATTGTCTCAAGCGCAGCCTATAGTATGTTGTGATGTGCATATCTCCCATTCTGAAAAGATTGCCATCACTAGATAACTTTCTCCACATGCAGTCTATTTTTCCCTCTACATGTAGAAAAATATGTTGTAGTGGCTGCGACACACTCAAAATTTTGGCCCACATCCAATTTTTGAGCCTCCTTTGAGAGTTTTACTTGATGTCTGCACACACTCGGGTTCACCCCGTGATCTCGTGTGAGTCTTCACACTCATCTTACTTGATCGTTCGATGGACAAATTTTGCATGTTGATGTCAATGTCATGCTTGTGACCATGTCCTGGTCATACACAAGGTCTTCGCTTCGTGTGTACATGTTGTGTTCGCTATGTAAACATCTATCATGCTCACACACGGTGTCATATACATTGTCTCGCAAGCATCACAGTCATCCAACGATCAATCACAAGTTCACGCTTGTCGCTCACACCGTCGGTCAGTGATGTTGAGCATGTGTGTCTAGATGGTTTGAGTTGTCTCATCGTCAAGTCATGTAAGTGTGTGTTTGCAAGTACGTGTATGTACATTTTCACTCGCTCACACACTTAGTCATTTTGCTGAAGTTCTGACAACCAGATTCCCCTCTGATAGTCGGACCTTCACCCTGCCATCGACTCGATCGACTGTCACCCAGAACAGTGCAGAAGCACCAAGCAAGCCATTTCAACCTGCGATTCCTACAAGCTGATCAATCAACCTTCCTGCTGGTCAACCAGAGAGTTTGACCTGGTAGTCACCCTAGGACTGACTCGCCTCAAAAATTGCACAAAGGCTATAGACCTTTCCCACTCCACTGACAAAGAAAATTGCGCAGATAGGCCGGATAGACACCTAGTGCCCATCCCTATCTCCCTCATAAAATTGAGCAGTTTTTCCAGCTAGCCCACTAGTCAACTGATCGGCTGCTCCAATGAAAAATTGTGCAGATTACATGAGCAATAACTCTACTTCCCAGCAGTCTGCTCAACTCAAAAACTACATAGAGGTGATCGGTAGGCCATCCTCCCAACATCAGAGTAGTTTTTCCTGCCAGTAGCTCTCGGCAGCTAGCTGTCAGTTCCCTCCAGGAATTGTGTAGTTTTTGGTGCCAAGGTCCCAGCAACCAACTACCAGTTCCCTCTAGGAATTGTGCAGTTTTTGCTGCCAAGGTCCCAACATCCAACTACTAGTTCCCTCCAATAATTGCATATTTTTGGCTTCCAAGCTGCCACTGCCTGCTCCTTCCAAAAACTGTGCAAATATTGTTTTCCCAACCTTCCTGCAGCCTAGACTGCTCCTCCAAAAAATTGTACAGATTTTTCCTCCAGCCGAGCCAAACCCCGCAGATAGTCACTGTCCATCCACATTACCTGTCACCATCTCCCAGTGACTTCTGCACATTTTTCACCAGCAGTTCTCGAAGCCTCCATCCCAACTCGAAGCTTGCAACCTTGTCTTCTCTCCTAGACACCTGCATCTGAAATGATCATGCATCTTGGTAGACTAGGAGGTTTATGGATTTGATGTCATCTCGTCATAAGTGACTATAGATATAGGTACACAAGAAAACATGGCTCAATGATGGATGGGATGAATAAGGGGAGTACATGCAAGTGGACTTCTTCGTGAATGGATGAACAAACGATGCATGCAAAGAGATGTGCTAGCAAATGGACGATCATTCAAAGTTGTGTTCACAGACGGATGGATGAACATGCACTTTCCACGAATAGACAAACCTGTCAAGCATGCCAACATACAAGCAAGGAGAAACATGTGAATGCAACATCAAGCAAACCCAACGACCATCGAAGACTCCGCGCACTTTTCCATGCGGAGGTGAAGCTATGACACACCATGAGTACATCCATCACCCAACAACACTACAGCTCGACATGCACACCAGCAACAACACGAATGTGCCAACACTGTCATGTTGAGTCTTTTCATGAGTCATGTCATCCACATCTCTACTTTGGGCCATACTGTCAATCAATGTTATGTAACGTGGAAGTCCAAGAGACCCACGTGTCATATGAAGAGTCATGTAAAGTTGAAAGGTCATGGAATTCAAACAATCAAGAGGGAATTCGAATATCCACAAGGGTCAGTTTCACCCTTGGCTATAAATACCCCCTCATTTGCACATGCAGAGGACTTTTTCACCTCGGCTCCTTCCACATAGCCTTGAGAGTTTGTAATCTTTTCTTTGAGGAGTAAGTAGTGGCTCTAATGCCCCACACACGGGGTTAGTTATGTATGGTGTAATGAAGTGTCTTGGAACTTTCGCTTAATTTGAAAGCCTGCTCATAGGCCAACACGTTTTCACACGTGTTGTAATTGTTGTAAGACTAATATTGAACACTTGTAATACATGTTGCTTTAACCTGTGTTTAACACTTGAACTCATTCAATTGTTGTAATACATATATATTAATGAAAATTTGTTGTATGAGATGTTAACATTGGCATGCCTTTGTTGGTTACCTCCCCAGACATCATACATGCCTTTCACGTAAACTTTCCATAATGACCATCGCACTCACGTGGACTCATCCGTTGTGTGTTGTATGTGTTATATTTCATTGTGTGTTGTGACTTTTGTGTTTGTGTGGACTACTCCTCTAGAACCTGCACATGTCCTATTGTGTTGTGTGTTCCTAACAGAGTTGGGGTTTCCTCCCATCTAACTTGGGATTCACTCCCACCCTCTCCCTCTACAATGAAATAACCATTGACACAAATAACACTAGCAATCACCAGGCACACAAACCTCACTACTCGAAGACAAAGCAGACCACTCTCCTGTGTTGACAAGAAAGAGGTGAGGCAAACATTTAAGATAATGGCAACTGGGTCATCATACCGGATGGGACTTCCACACCAAACAGTGTGAGGTCTAATTGGGACTTCATACCGGGGTGATCCCCTAAATGTTGGTGGGTCCAGCACCGTCAACATTTCTGGCACTAGAAGGAGGGCCACTAGTGGTTTATGGTTGAACGTCCTCTCACACTCACTCATCCACCATATGGTCAAGGTAGTAATTCGTACTCCCTCTCACCTACGCGCGAGTCTGTAGTTGGTTACTTCTCACCTCCCAGGACTGAACACGAAATTCCATATCATCACCTTCGCTTCGTCCATCCCATTACCCACTAGTTTGTGAAAGCAGTCGGACTAATCCCAGGCATACAACATCTTCCATACTCATTAAGGAAGTGAAAAACCACTCCCATGGGGGTTGTTGTATCATCAGAGTGGAAGAAGCAGTTCTTACCACACTTGAAGGTCTGGCAGAAGTTGTTGAAGATGGAGAGGAACCTCTGGTCTTCTGACAAGGGGAACAAGACACCCTCGTGCTCTTGGGCTCAGACTCCGGTACAAGAGGTGGAGGGGAAGTCAGCGGAGGAGGCAGAGGCATAGATGGACCAATAGACTCAGAGACGGAACCATCATATTCTAAAGAAGAGGAGGAGGAAGAAGAAGAAGGCGAAGGGGTGGCTGACCAAAATATGGAATGGATGACTCAGGAACCATTGGATCTCTTAGGTGCTTGGCAGAAGATGCTGAAGCAGGCGGAGAGAATGAGCATCAAGTTCAACCCTGACAGCATAGTGAAGGCAAAAGACCATTTGGACAACTTCTACCTGCAGCTGCAAACCCTTAAGTTACAGTACGATGAAATAGAATGTATATTATTTCTATGTACCTTGGACGGTCGTGTAGCTACATGGCATCACAGCCTTCCATCCAACTCCATACATAACTGGGGTGCGTTCAAACGCACGTTTCTTGAAAAAATTGCTAATGACAAGACCCCAACCATGTTACTCAAAGAATTGGGAAACCTAAAGATAGAGGGGAAAGAAAAGGTAGAAGACTTTAATCAGAGGTTTACACTCATATTAAACAAGTTTTCAGTAGACACGAAACCTCATGACTTTGTCAAAGTTGATTACTACACGTCTGCACTGCCGACCAGCATTGCATAGTTCGTCAAGCAAGCTATGAAACCAACACGACTGGAAAACTACGAAGAGCCTATTGCTATTGAGAAATACCTGCACACAATTAGAGTCATCAAGGATGATGAACTAGCAAAGGACTCAAAATATGTGAGCAGGAAGTCCTAGGCGATGGCGAACAAAGGTAGAGATAAGGAAACAAATGATATTGAAAACCTCACTCGCCTCATCAAGAACTTGACAACAAAAGTGTTTGAGCTTAAACAACGAAAAATGGACACATCTACGAGCAACCATCTTCCCTAATAGAAACAAGGAAGCATTTCATTAGGAAGCAACCGGTACACTACAAAAACTAGGCAGAGCTCTATGTTCCAGCTTGATCGATGCACAAATCCTAAATTACGTTCATTCCACGAAGATCGTCACCTAGATAATTCTTGTTTAGATGGACGTGAGTCGTAGGCTCTATATGCAGTCATACATTTGATGCAGAAAATAGTATGTAGGAAAAGCCGGAAGACACGGATAATGACAAAGATGCTGCACCTGATGATACATCAATTTATGGGCATGTGGTGAACATGTATCAGTGCTCACAAGCAGCACTGAAGATGAACACCGAGAAACAATCCCCGAAGAAAAATGATTGTTACAATCTTAGGAGTAAAGGGGCTCCCCTTACAGTTGGGGAAGTGCAATAAAAGATGAGACTGTTGAGGAGGAAGGTTGATCCACCAGCCGACCCAAAGAAGAAAACACAAAGCAAGTATGGGAAGACAACGATGGACAAGAGTAGGTCCATGAGCAGCAAACTGCAGAATACTTCGTTGGAAAACATGAACATCAGTCTTACCTTGGACACCTCAGTGAGTCTACCCCCTCTGGACTACAACATTGTGGATGACAAGAAGAAAACTAACACAAACATCAGTTTGTTTGAGCTAACTAAGATCCAAAGTCAGCAAGACATCCTGCTGTGTGCATTGGGACAAAAAGTAATGGACCAATGCAACATCTACCAGCAAGGGAGAAAGCACACCCCCGGATCACTTTCGATTGTGATAAACACATTCCGGATGGAAGAAGAAAACTCGGGTTGCGCTCCACTCTTGCTCTCATTTGAAATTTTCAACTGTAATGTTCACAACCGCTTGTTTGATTCTGGTGCGGCAGCCAACATCATGCCGCTCTCCATTTCTAAAAAGATCAATGCACAATGGAGCAAGACATCTGCACAAATCATCCAACTTGATCGAACATATATACCGTACATTGGTGAATTCTGAGATGTGATCATCTGACTATCTCATGATAGTTGATTCCACCAATGCATCAACATTATTGTTTTGGACATACCGAAAGCATACAATTTACTACTCAGCAGAGACTAGTCTAGCAAGCTAAACGAATATTTTGCTACGGGCTGGTTGCACATGTGGCTTATGTACAAGGGAAAAACAAATCAAATCCGGGTGATATCTGAGAGGTATATGAGGCACAATGTCACTCCCATCAATGGCGAGAATGAACCGTTGGCCTTCGTAGAACTCATGTTTGGCAGTTGCCTCCTGGAAACAATGTTGGGGTGTCATCCTGCACGGCCAGCTCCAACCCCACCAGACATGCAATTGGGTCTCCTTCCTTGCCTAACTAATGGAAATCAAGCATGCGCAATACATTGTACCAATTGTAACAGTAGCAGTAGCAACAGTAGTAGCTGTAGTGCAAGCGCGTTGAACGGTTTGTGTACAGATGAGTTGTAAACCATGTATTTTGACAAATCAAAGACATAGGATGGCTCAAGAGCCAAATGCATCTTGATTGACCCAAATCATAGAAAGCATCTAATTTCAAGCTGCTTCGAGTTTGAGTGCACAAACAACATTGCTGAGTACGAAGCACTCATGTTGGGCTTATAGAAAGCCATTAGCCTCAACGTGGTCACGCTCAAAGTGGTAGGTGATTCAAAGATAGTGGTACGGGAGGTATGTAACACCATTCACCATTTATCACCACATCTCAAAAGTTACCAACAAGAGGTATGGAAACTCATCTCTAACTTCCAAACTTTTAACATCACTGTTGTACCATGTACGCGTAATGCAGCTACCAATGCTCTGGCAAACACAGCTTCTAGAATGTCACCGATTAGGGATAGATTTACTATTGAAATTTTATACAAACCATCCATCCCAGATAACATAACTAACTTACACATATTTAATGATGATCAACATATACTACATTTCATGGCCAACGCTAACGTCTTCAAAGATGCAGTGACAGATGATGACAAGCATGAGCGATCTCTGCAAGAAGAAGTTGGTAATAGGAAAGGCCATCTTATCATGAAGGGTGTGGCATCATTGGAGAAGCTTTATGACTTGCAAGAATGTTTTCAGGGGCCGAGGAACAGAAAAACCCATAGTTACACCATGATGCATGAACTGATCAACTTGGGAACATAACAATATTTGAAGTTCGTCAATCTCTGCACATGTTTCACAGAGCAAGAGCAACAATCCTTTGTCCGCCTGTTCAAACAGTACCAGGATGTGTTCGCGTGGACATACGATGATCTAAAATGACACTTGAATAATCCAAGACATTATTCTGATCAAAGAAGGGGTCAAGCCATATCAGCAAAAGCTGAGGAAATTACATCTGTCACTTGAACCCCTCATATAGAAAAATCTCACCAAGTTGTTGGATGCACGGATCATATACAAAGTTCATCATTCTACCTGGGTTTCAAACCTTGTTCCTGTATGCTAGAAGTCTGGGGAAATCTGCTTGTGTGTTGATTTCCAAAACGTGAACCACACCTCGGATAAAGACAACTACCCTGTGTCATCTATGAACCACATTCTGCAAACATTATCTGGGGCACAGATGTTTTCCATACTCGACGGTTTTTCAAGATACAATTAGGTTCTGGTAGCAAAACCTAACAAACTCAAGACTACCTTCCATACCAAGTGGGGTGCGCTGGCATATAGACGAATTTCATTTGGGCTTGTGAATGCAAGCGCAACCTTTCAGCGCACCATGGACATCACTTTTCGCAGACTCATCAAACAGAGGATAGTGGCATACCTCGATGATATGACTGTGTTCTCAAGGAGACGTGAGGACCACATACACCATCTAAAGAAAAAAATTCAGTGATGCTGAAAATGCAGGGTTTCCTTGAATCCCAAAAAGAGCATATTCGCAGTGTCTGAGGGGAACCTTCTTGGACACATTGTTTCCAAAAGCGACATCAAGGTTGATCCAGATTGGGTCTAGACTATTACACAGATCCCTCACCCAGCCAACAAGAAAGCCATGCAATCCTTCTTGGGCAAGATAAACTTCCTCTAGAATTTCATCTCGGATTATGCACAGATAGTCAAACCCATGCAGGACATGATCAAGAAAGATGCAATATAGGGCTGGTGAAAAAGGGAAAAGTACGCATTCACCCATATCAAGCAGGCTATTGTAGAAGTGCTTGCATTATACAACCCGGACTTCAAAATGGATTTCCTGTTATACACCTTCGCCTCTGATAATTCAATCATTGCAGTACTTACTCAAAAGGACGAGATGAACGAAGAACATCCCATCTCCTTCATGAGCACAAGCATGCAGGGACTAGAATTCAACTACCCCATCGTTGAAAAACAAGAATATGCATTTTACAAGGCGGTGAAACACTTTAGGCCCTACTTGTTGAAGAACCATTGCATAGTCTACGTCCCTCACCAAACAATCTGTACATTTCTTGTACAACAAGAACTGGGTGAACGACGTGTGAAATGGATGATAAGATTACAAGAATATGATCTTGACATCAAGCGAGTTCACACGGTCAAAGGACATGGGCTTTGCAGTCTTGCAGTTGAAGCAGTACATGCACGGGGTGAGGAAGAAGAGCTGGCCAAATGGGAGAAGGAAGTTGAGATGTATGATGTAGTATGAGCAACACCCACTGAAGATGGAACCTCTTGGTACGTAGATGTGTGCCAGTACCTTGAGCACGGCATCGTACCCTCTCATTTTTCCATCAGACAAAAGAGGGAATTGTGCCTCAAAGCTTTAACATATTGGTCGGTGCACGGAGTGCTTTAGAGGAAGCACAACAATGGAGTTTTGATCAGGTGCCTGGAGGCACATGAATCAGAGAAGGTATTACATGATCTGCATGAAGGACCCTCTAGGGGTCACTTTGCGGGAAACACCACTACACACAAAGTTATGCGAGTCAGTTTCTATTGGCCCACATTATTCAAGGATGCACATGCTTATGCCCTCAAGTGCCCAGTCTGTTAGTGATGTGCTGGCATAGCACGAAGGTCAACAACCCCACTGCACCCTATTGCAGTGACTGAATTATTCCAACAATGGGGTCAGGACATCATTGGGGAAATTTTCCCACATTCGTCAAGACAACACTACTACATTCTAACAGCAACTGATTACTTCACATGGTGGATAGAAGCAATTTCACTCAAACAAGTGAACGACTAGGAGGTCATCAGCTTCCTCTAGCAAAACATCATATCACGCTTCGGCGTTTCGGTATGACTTGTTTTCTATAACACAACGTACTTTTCATCTTTGAAACTTTAAGATTTTTCATTACAAAATGGTATTGCGTTGAAGCACTCATCTAACTACTACCCACAGGGAAATGTTCTCATCGAATCCACAAACAAAAACCTCATCCTCATAATCAAAAATATCATTTACTCTTAGCAGCGCAACTAGCATTCCACCCTAACGAATGCATTATGGGTTGACCACATAACACCCAAACCCTCTCTGAATACCTCACCGTACTTGTTGGTCTATGGTAAAGAAGCAATCCTTCCACCCAATATCTACTTGAATTCACTTTAGTTATCCCAAGAATCACAAGACAAGAACTGTTAGTTAGTTCAGGGTAGGATGGATACACTCCACAAGCTTCAGGAAGAAAGGATGAAAGCAAAAGAAAAATTTACACTCCAACATAACTGTATCAAGAGATGGTTCGATAAGAAATCTGCAGGGAAATCTGTCTTTAATGTTGGTGACATGGTATTGAAATGGGATAAGTCCATGAAGACAAAGGCAAGCATATGAAGTTCCAGTCCCTGTGGATTGGTTCGTTCACAGTCCATGAGAAGCTTGGCCCACACAAGTATCATTTGCAATCACTTGATGGGAGGATTGACAACCTTCCTGTCAATGACCAAGATCTCAAGCACTAATTCCAGTACACCGGGCCGCACCCTGCACCATGTATATAGTCTTCTTGTTGCTTGTTGTTTTCTTTTTGTTTGACTTTATTACTATTTTTGTTTTCATTTTGTTTGATTTCCTTAATACCATACTATTTTTTTTTTCCAGAAATAAGTGTTGCCATCTACTGCGTTCTGGCTTTTGAATGAGTATGTGGCTGAGATATGAAGAGACTCATAACACTACAGCACTTGGCCATTCTTGTGTACATATTCTCTATGCTTGGTTATAACCTTCAACTGATGAAGTCTTGACAAAAAATACAAGCCGTCTGCAGGGGAGTTTTGGTCCAACCATGAACCTGTGTCCACACTCAGAAGCCACATGCCTATACTCATCTTTATTTTATGTGTGTTCAAGCTCATCCAACTAGTAGAAACGGAGAAGGGAAAATTTAAACAAGCAAACCTATGTCATAGGTCTTATATGCTTCTTTGAAGGAACAACCTCTTCCGCTCTCAATAAGTCAGGATCCCTCTTCCACCCCAAAAATAAATAAGTGCCCATGCACAGTCCTCTTAAAAAATACAAAGGAGAAAGAAGAGAAAGGCTTCATGTGCAGAGAGGTGAAGCATGCAACTCCATCGGGGTACTGGCTAGGCTCGATTCTAGTGGAGCAATGCGTGTGTTCCTGTGTGACTCCGTCGGGTACTGTCCAAGCCTATTGGCAACGAAGAAAAACCAGAGCTGAAAAATTATACTCTTAAAATCGTCAACTCGTGTGCTAAACTACCCTTCCCGATTTCAAAACATTGTGATCACGCTGAACCTTTGTTGTGTTTGACTGAGTTGGAAACAGGTGAACCATGTATGTCCATGGGGTAAGTGGGGAAGCCGAAGTAACCCACACAGAAATTCAATACTCCCCGAAAGACCAAGGCCCTGTGCAGTCAATGAACCAAAATAGAGAAGTTGGACTTCTACCAGTGTGTCACCAAGTGTTGTAGCGGCTGCAACACCCTCCAAAATTTTGGCCCACATACAATTTCGGAGCCTCCTTTGAGAGTTTTACTTGATGTCTTCACGCACTTAGGTTCACCCTGTGAGTTCATGTGAGTCTTCGCACCCACCTTGCTTGATGGTTTGACAGACAACTTTTGCATGTTGATGGTAATGTCATGCTTGCGACTATGTTCTCGTCATACACAAGGTCTTTGCTTTGTGTGTACATGTTGTGTTCGCTATGTAAACATCTGTCCCGCTCACACACAGAGTCATATACACTGTCACACTTGTTGCTCACACCGTCAGTTAGTCATGTTGAGCATGTGTCTTTGGATGGTTTGAGTCGCCTCACCATAAAGTCATGTAAGTGTGTGTTTGCAAGTATGCGTATGCGCCTTTTCACTCGCTCACAGATTTAGTCATTTTGTTGAAGTTCTTACGACTAGATTCCCCTCTAATAGTTGGACCTTCAACCCACCATCGACTCGATCACCGAGAATAGCGCAGAAGCACCAAGTAATCCATTTCAAGTTACATTTCCCGCAAGCTAATGAATCAACCTTCCTGTTGGTCAACCAAAGAGTTTGACCTGGAAGTCACCCCGACATTGACTCCCCTCAAAAATTGCGCAGAGGCTTCAGACCTTGTGCGCTCCACTGACTGAGAAAATTGTGCAGCGAGGCCAGACAGACACCCAGTGCCTGTCCCCATCTCCCTCATAAAATTGCATAGTTGTTTTAGCTAGCTCACCAGTCAACCGGCCAGTTGCTCACCCGAAAAAGTATGGAGATTTCATGAGAAAGCCCTCTGTTGCACAGCGGTCTGCTTATATCAGAAACTGCATAGAGGTGATCAACAGGCCGACCTCCTAGCATCAGCACAGTTTTTCCTGCCAGCAACTCCTAGCAGCCAGCTGTCAGTTCCCTCCAGGAATTGCACAATTTTTTCTGCCAAACTCCCAGCAGCCAACTACCAATTCCCTCCAAGAATTATGCAGTTTTTGTGGCCAAGCTCCCAACAACCAACTGTCAATTCCCTCCAAGAATTGCTCAATTTTGGCTGCTAAGCTCCCACTTCCCCTCCTTCCAAAAATTGCATAGATTTTGTCTGCCCAGCCTTCCTGCAACCCAGACTGCTCCTTCGAAAAATTGCGTAGATTTGTCCTCCAACTGAGCCAGATCCCGCAGACCGTCACTGTCGATCCGAATTGCCTGTCACCATCTCCTAGTGACTTCTGTGTAATTTTCACCAATAGTTACCGGAGCCTCCATCCCATCTCGAATCTTGCAACGTTGTCTTCTCTCCCAGTCACCTGCATCCGAAACGATCTTACACCATGGTAGACTAGGAGGTTTATCAATTTGATGTCGTCTCGTCATGAGTGACTGTAAATAAAGGTACACAAGAAAACATGGCTCGACGACGGATGGGATGAACAAGGGGAGTACATGTAAGAGCACCTGTTCGTGAATAGATGAACAAACGATGCATGAAAAGAGATGTGCTCGCAAACAGACGATCATGCAAAGTTCTCTTCACAGACGGATGGACGAACATGCACTTTCCATGAACAGATGAACCTGTCAAGCATGCCAACATACAAGCAAGGAGCAACTTGAGAATGCAACATCAAGTGAACCCAATGACCATTGAAGACTCCGTGCACCTTGCCATGTGGAGGTGAAGATATGACACACCATGAGGACATCCATCACCCAACAACACTACATTTCGACATGTACACCAGCAACAACACGAATGTACCATCATTATCATGTTGAGTCTTGTCATGAGTGACGTCGTCCACATATCTACTGTGGACCATACTGTCAATCAATGTAATGTAACGTGGAAGTCCAAGAGACCCACTTGTCATATGAAGAGTCATGTAAAGTTCAAAGTTCATGGAAGTCAAACATTCCTGAGGGAAGTCGAACTTCCACAAGGGTCAGTTTCACCCCTGGATATAAATACCCCCTCATTTGTACATGTAGAGGATTTTTTCACATCAGCTCCTCCCACATAGCCTTGAGAGTCTATAATAATTTCTCGGAGGACTAAGTAGTGGCTCCAACACCCCACCCACAGGGTTAGTGATGTATGGTGTAGCGATGTGTCTTGGAACTTTCGCTTAATTCAAAAGCCTGCTCACATGCCAGCGCGTTTTCACACATGTGTTGTAATTATTGTAAGACTAATCTTGAACACTTATAATCCATGTTGCTTTAACCTGTGTTTAACACTTGAACTATTTCAATTGTGGTAATACATATATATTAATGAAAATTTGTTGTATGAGTTGTTAACGTTGTCCTGCATGTCTTGGTTATCTCCCCGGACATCAAACAAACCTTTCACGTAAAATTGTCATAGAAATCGTCGCACTCATGCGGACTCATCTGCTGTGTGTTGTACGTGTTATCTTTCCTTATGTGTTGTGATTGCCGCATCCGTGTGGATTGCTCCTCTGGAAGCTGCGCACGTCCTGTTGTGTTGTGTGTTCCTAACAGAGTTGGGGCTTCCTCCCATCTGACTTTGGATTCACTCCCACCCTCTCCCTTTGCAGTGAAAGAACCATTGACACAAGTAACACTAGCAATCACCAGGCACACAAACCTCACTACTTGAAGACAAAGCAGACCACTCTCCTGTGTTGACGGGCAAGAGCTCAGGAAAACATTTAAGATAATGGAAACTGATCCATCATACGAGTTGAGACTCCCACACCAAACGGTGTGAGGTCTAGTTGGGACTTCATACCGGGGTGATCCCCTGAATGTTGGCGGGTCCAACATCGCTAACACAATAATTTTCCTTGGAAGATTCGTAACGCCTCAGCCTAATGCAAAATAGTTGTCATTGCTTTTGTTATAAGTAATGGCCATAGGTTGGGTTTCACATGGATGTTTCTTCCACCACGCTCATCACACCATAATATTCCACGCTCCAAATTCTCCAATTGTGGTGCTCTTCGCTTTTCTCCTTATTAATTATGACCACTCCACAAAGTTTAGAGTCAAAACATTCACGTCCACCAAGGAAAAATAAAAGTCACATTCAAATTTAATTGAATGATTCAAACCATTCAAATCAAAGGTTTGAAAAACAAAAACCAAAGACTTTTTTCATGTGAAGTTCTAAAAAATAAACTTATAAATTAATTGGAAGTCTGCAATAGCGAGTGGTTCGCGACACTTCAAAAATTGTGGCTATAATAACAGTGATTGTTGGATTCCTTAAACAAAGTCAACCTTTGAAGATCTTCTGCACTAGATCTTGAATTCAAATTTGTGCACCATCTTCTTCAATTTGAAAAACAAGTCATTGAGTTCTCCATATCCAGTGAGGGACCTCCTTACCCTCAATTTTTGTGTCGATTATTATTTGCCAACAACACATGACAAAACTGGCCCATTTCTATTTGTAGATCTTTCGAGAGTTTGAAACCCACTTCAAATCCTTAATTCAAGATCCTGTAGCTTTTGATTGCAAAATATGTCAAGATACTCACACAAGCAGATAATCTTTTTCCACTTCCATGAGATCAACCGTCAACTAATGAGGACTTGCAAAAGGCACTTCTAGATACACAATGTTGAGAATGAAGGTGTCACCCAATTCTCCGCAGAAGAGAAATGTCCCAATCTGGTGCTATTTGATGGCAAGAAACCCACACAAAAATCTGACACAAAATACACAAGAAATGGAATACAATAGTCTATTTTTACCATCTACACACTAATCCTATGGATCAACCCTTATAGATTTCCATTTTTCTAAGCCCTCTTGTAAGAGAGTTAGGATCAAATAAGCTCTGATACCATGTTAGAAATATGAAGAGAGCAGAGAGAGATTGTGCAACACAAAACAAATCAAACTATGATATTATTCATCACAACAATTACATATATATAGAACATAACACAGTGACTTCGACACATCTAGATCATGACTCCAAATCATCACACGGGAATCAACATCTTCTACATTGGCGCCGAGGGACTCACAATGACAACTACACATGACATGGAAGCATTACTTCCAACATTTGGTTCTCTTGTTGTCATTGGCATGGGTTTCGCCAGGTGTGGCAATGTTCTTCAGTCTTGCCTTTCCATTTCTGGATAGCCATGGTGTGATAGGTTTTCTTGTATTTTTTTGAGTTGAATTGTCGAATGGTTTCAAAACTGAGTGAGGTCGTCTCTGAAAGAAAGAACACAATGCCTAGGAATCCCTGGAATGAAGAAGTTGGGATTGCGGTAAAGCCAAATTTTGTGTGCCTCGGTAGGCCTAGGAATCCTTGAAAAATGAATGGCGGGATATAAGGTAAAGCCTAGAGGTGTGTGCCCTTAATCAGGCCCTGGAATCCTTGACCGGTGAATAACAAGATATACAGTAAATCTTGGGGGGTGGAGTCTTGATTAGGCCTAGGAATCCTCGATCATTGTATAGAAGGATATACGGTAAAGCCTAAAGACTAGGAGACAGGAAAATTCCTCATGTTGTAGGTGGAGAAATATGGTGGCATCCATGTTTGTTTAGGGCCTAGTGATCTGGTGGGGATTGTGGTAAAGCTTGAGGAAACCTAGTTTGGTTTGGTTTTGAGTCCCACATCCATGCTTGGAATATGGCACGGGGGTGATTGACTGAAAGAAATATTTGGTTCAGCCAATCTATGGTCAGGTGGTTCGTAGAAGTCACAAACCTAGTTGGATTTTTCATTCATTAATAAGATCTCCTTCTCCTTGGTATTTCACGTGTAAATGTACTGCCTTATATGTGGATTTTATGGTTGCTATATCCTTGTTATTTATGATGGTTATATGTTGGTTGTGAATATGTTTTATGAAAGACTTGATGTATGGATCTCATCATGTTTTGATCAGTAAATGAATTTAAAATGAACATATGACCTACTAGATGATAATGCAGCTATTGTGATATGGAAATAATGCTTCTTTATGAATCTCAAATAAGTATGAGACCCTTATGCTCAGATCTGTTGTTATGATCTGTAGAATGAAAATTTGTGACATGTTTGATGAAATGCATGCCATGGCTAGTAGGGGTTCGGTCAAGTCCTTACTCAAGTGTTTTCATTAGTACCTTTGTTTCAATGTGATTTGTCATTCTTGAAAGTTTCATGAAGTTCAAGGAAGTGGCCTAAGTCCTGGCCCTGAAAAAGTGGCACAAAATCCGGGGTCATTAGCTCAAAAATAACTAAAAAATTCCATAGCTTTTGGAATTCCCTTGTTGTGGGAGCGACTGGAAAGCCTCATTTGCATGCATGGCTTTTCATGGGAGTGACTGGGGGTCCAGATCAATGAAATGTTAAGTTGTCTCAAGGGTTGGTCACCTAGAAAGTTTGGTGAGGCTCTTGAAGGTCTTGTAGCATGCGTGGAAGGTCAGAATGGTTTTTTTATCGGTTCCACATCCTTAAATGTACATAGCAAGTTGAATCACATCATAGTAGCCTCTCATCGCATGTTTACCCCAGCGAATCGGTTAACTTGGATAAATGTGGGAAGAGAGTATTACACAAGTATTGCTTTAGTTGCTAAATATTGGTATGAATTTTGAAAACCATTTTTGTGATGATGTTTAACAGATGTGTTGGGATAACATGCAAATACACCATTGACATCGGGCACTGCACCTCCTTCATCTACCATCTATAACCGACGCAAAACAATACTTTGAACAAAATATTCACCCAAAATCTCTACACCACGTATCCTTCCACGACGTCCACCAACACCATCATGTTAGACATCCACACAACCAACGTGTTCGACAATAAGTATTATGTATAATTGATGAACCGATATGTCCTTTTTACCTCTGATCAGGATCTCTACACCCACTCCCACGCAAAAGCAAATGTGCAAGACTTTTCCCATAATTAAGATGTTTTCTTCCAAAACTTTACAATGGCCATGGTTAAGATGAGTCAGTTGAATGTGTTGACCAGATCAAAAGTGGAGATCAAGCGTAATTTTTTCACTAGAAATTGGGCTTCGACAATCTGTGTTATTGAAGACATTATTGAATCTTATGCGTCATCTATGTAAACAAAAGATAGCTTGATGGCCATGGCTTATTTCTGGTTTTCCAAAGGCCCTTAAATGTGCTTTTTGGATATGACTTTTTACCTTAAAAATATTCTGTATCGTTGTGTATCATTCTAATGTACACAAAGTGACAAACAACTCTAAACAGAGGCCTTGGAAATCGAACCATCAACCCTCGATAAAAGAAAATGAAATAATTTCTTTAAAAACACAATTTGTATTTCTTAATGAATAATTTTTTATTTGACCACATAATTTATATTTGTTTAATGTTTTTTTAGATTTAGATTTTATTTGATAATTTTGACATAAGTTATTTAAATAGTTACTAACATATATATGTGTATCCTAACTCAACATAGACCAATATATGATTAATCTAAAAAACATTCTGAATAATAATAATATTATTACATAAAATTTAAAATTACTATAAATAAAATTCCTTATTAAATATCCATTTAATGTAAATAGAGAACTGTCATCTTTCAATGATAAGTGCAATAATACTGTTTATATATCCATTTATACAGAAATAGAGAAACGTTCAATTCTTTGGAATGTTCTAAGATATTACGAACAAATAAGACTTCCAACTTTATAGTATCACGAACAAATAAGTCAAAGGCCATGATGGGTTCTAAGATATTACGAACAAATAAAGTCAAAGGCAATGATGTGATAAGATATTTTTCCCGTAAATAATTATCGATAAAAAATATTGAATTAATAAATATATTTTATAAAATGTGTAGTATAATTTATAGACGAAGACGAAATTGTCTTTTCCCAAATCATTTTTTGGTTAATTTTAATAAAAACCAATTGAGATTTTTAAAATTTGATTTTAAGTTGTTTAGTCTGTAGAATTGGAGTGCGCAGGGGTTTTTCACGGTGTTGAATCCATTTATGCATTCAAAAATGTATTTTAAACAACAAAAAATCACGATCTTGCTTGAGATTGCATTGTCGGATTTCGGTGAAAAAGCCAATTCATCTATAAGTTAGATTGTGCATTTTATAAAATAAGATTAAATTAATAATGGAATAAGAAAATTTAAAGGTTAATGAATCTAGTGATAATATAGTGGTTGAAAATAGATAAAATGACTTTTTCCTCATAATTTAGCGATACCATTTTGGGCTAGAGTGTGATTTCTTGCTATTTAAAATGCATTTTTTAATGTATAAATAGATTAAGCTCCCTGAAACTTTGCAAATTAAACAACATAAACTTATGGTTTTTAAAAATTTCCACATGAGTTTGGAAAATTTGACTTGGAAAAAAAAAAAAAAAAGAAGAAGAAAGAAAGAAAAAAAAGAAAAGAAAAGAAAAGAAAAAAGCAAAAAGCTATTTAGTTTATTAGGTACACTACGCTACTTCAAAATAAATAATAAAGTATTGATTTATTTATTGTTTAATTCTCATTAAGTTGTTAAATTATTGGTTGAAATGAGGGTGGGAGCCATTGATTAGGGATAAAAATTGTTTTGCATTACACAATTGTAATGGCCCAGATCATTCTTCCATTCTATAGTAGGTTTAACCTAGACTCAACCTAATTTATAGAAAGTAAGACATGATAAAAACTCGGAAAAAAACCTTAATTAACAGAGGAAAATACTAAAAAGGATAAAAATAGATTATGTTATAAATTAAAATTAAGATAGCTTAACCTTAAAATTCAATAATATTATTTTAAAAATTAGAAATTAAAAGAAAAAAAAAAGTAAAAACTAAACCTATGAAAAAGGTGATTAAACTTTATGAAACTAGGAAAAAATTAAGTACAATAATACTCTTAAAGAGGAGAAGGATATAAGGTAGAAAGAAATAAATTGAAAGAGATTTAATATCAAATAAAATATCTAATAATTAAGTTTATAAATGGTGTGTTTTACTATTGATTCAATGTATATCTATCCTTTCAATTATAATTATTTCGCTTTTTATCAATTTCTAGCTGGCACTTCTTGAATGATAATGAAAGAGTGAAAGGGCGTTCACAAGAATTTTGGTTTGGTGAAATCAAATGCAATGAACATATTGTCTAACCAAATGAGAATTATTTCCTCAAAACGAGAACTCTAAGTAAAAAGCTCTTGAAAAACCTGAAAAAACAACGCAAAAACGAATAGTGTGTATGCCAAAACGACTTTTTTTTAAGGGTAAATCTTCAACTTTTTTTAGAAATGGCAGTGAAAACCAATTTTTTTGTGAAAAAAAGATGGAAAAACACCTTAAACACGAAAAGTGTTGATGCTATAACAACATTTTTCTCAAGGTACAATTTCAACATGTTTTAGCAATGGCCTTAAAAATAAAATATCAAGACTCAGAAAAACCTTAAATTTCCAACATTTTTTGTGCATGAAGTTAAAGATAAAATATCACGTCTCTAAAAAGCCTTAAAATTCCAACCGTTTTTTTATTTTTTATTTATTTATTTATTTATTTTTTGAGTAAAGTCTAATCTATTAATATTAAAAAACAAAAAGATATATACAGAGAGGATTTAACCTCTGAGAGAGCCTTGGACATCCCTTTGTCAAGAAAACATGACTAAACTGACTGTTCCTTCTGCTCTTACAGCTTGAAAACATATCTTATGGGACTAGAGTAGAACTAAAAGAAGCTAAAATCTAGATTACAAAGTAGAAACATGATAATTACTGGGCTTTTAGCCAAAAGTCTCAAAAATTCTTGCCTCCGGTTGGCCGCTAGCTGTATGTCGCCTTGCCCAACGACGTAGTACTGAATCAAAGAAAAACTGGAAAACCAAAATGTCGAGTGACTGCCTTGAAGCTTCAAACACTGTGCTGACATTTACTTGGGTTCATCCGGGCCCTGATCCTTCTCCTTGTCCGAGGCACGCTCCCAAGTGACCATCACACCATCTTCGACATCCGTTGGCTTTACTCCTGGGGGGAGCCTGAGATGCAGAATATTGGGGTAGGCGTTATCTGGCCACTAGTTCATCTTACATGACTGAGCCGAGACCTGCAGAGTTCCGGCTATACCTTGAGACTCCCCTTCCATCCCCGCTGCAGGAGGATTAATAAAATTCCAACAATTTTTATCCATGCAAATAAATATAAATTATCATGACTCTAAAAAATGCTAAAATTATAATTGTTTTCAGCAATAGCGTTAAAGATAAAATATCATAACTCGTAAAAACCTTAAAATTTTGAAAAAGATTTCAACCATGGAATTAAAAACTTTAAATTTTCAAGATATTTCAACCATGCATTATGGACAAATTATATGACTTAAAAAATGAACACCTGCATGGAAGAGTCATTATTCCAAGAGTAATTTTTATTTTAAAGGATAAAAATATAGCTCTTTTCAAATCTTAGCCTAAAAAATCTTATCTTGTTGCAACAAAAACTTAAAAATTAACCATCAAAATGAAGTATCCCCTTTTAATGGGGCATTAAAATTGTAACATTTTTTTAAACTATGGTATATCAAATGATAGCAAGAAATAATATCATGACAATATAATTGTATAATTTAAAATTTCAACATTAATTTCTAATATATTTTTTTACTTTTAATCAAAATATCAATACTGGTATATTGAATGAAACATAAATTATTTATCTAAGTTATTGTTGCATTGTGTATATTCTAAACAAATGAATTATTCATAATCAAAACATATAATCCAACAAAGATAGAAATGACTCATAACTTCATGTAAGATCATATGGAAGTTAAAATATTTATTTCAAGTTACCATGCAAACATCATTTACATAAAATGTCTTAGATAATTATTCAAAATCACTCATAGGTTCTGGCACACTATTGGAATCTACAACATCTTCATATGAATAACTAGATGTAGATAAAAATGGCCCATATTCTTCTCTTTCATCAACTAGTGCCCCATATGAGTCAATATGCATGTCCACCATTTCAGATTTCAAAAGTTTTCAAGATCTACAACTAGGTTCAACATATTCCCATCTTAACATTGTTTCTTCTAGTAGCAACCTCTTCATAATCTCTATGGTCCTAAAGCAAAAAGTTCCTCTCTTTGTTAAATTGAATTCATAAACATGTCTTTCAACATCCTACAATTTTAAGAGGTCTATGTGGCAATGATTTATATTTGTACCATTTGTTTTTCTCTTTCTACCAAGTTTTGTATCAACTACCATCTCTGGCTTGTACACAACATTGAATGGGTGTGTATTTGTAGCATACCAATGTACTTCAACAACTATAACATATTCTCTTTAATTACCTTTATAACCTTGACAACCCATAATGGATAGCTATGTGGATCTCTATCTGCTAACACCGCGATCATGCAACCCTCCTTAACATCCTGCACAGAACCCTTGTAAAGGTCTTCCATGGCTTCATATCATGCGTGTGATCTTCTAGAACCAATATACATTTATCTTTCCTCTACCTATGAAGAATTAATAATACCTTGATATTGTTGTTGTTCAACAATGTTTCTTTCCTCGTGTTCATTCGACATATTTTGTGGCCAAATAAATGGAGTCTTCAAAAGAACATCTCCATTTCTTGATCTTGAAATGATATCACTTTTATTATTGAAGAAAGACTCCCACTAAACTGAATCAGCAACATCAAAGTACTGATATGTGTCTCTAATAGATTTTTTAATTTCTTCCAAGCGTTCAAAATAATTTATATCTCTCTTATTCCTTTGTGCATTATGGATTTTAGCAATTTATTATCATAACAATATATTTGATGCAAATATTGAATAATTTGGAATGAACTTCAAAAATGTTAAACCTAATGACAGTCCCCATTTTCTAGTAGTTGAATACATCTTGCCCCATATAAGTGTTTTCCCATCAGTTCTTTTGATACAAAATTGATGTTGTAAGCTAATTTCATTAAGTTGTTCAATTGATTTCTCCTCAGCATGCAATCCCAGAATAAACATTTGCATGCCAATAGGCTCTGGAATGTATGATTTATTAATATGTTCAATTAATCATGGAACAATCCCAACATTCTTCCTCCTCAGTGTTACTGAAAAATGACTAAACATCTGATCAATATGGTCATGAGTGTGCCCAACAAGGAGGACACCAACCTTTACCTTTTGAAAAAATCTCAATTCAACAAACATGTTTAGATATCCAAAAACAATTTGATTTTGTTTTCATGACTAGTGTTCTCTAATTGCAAAGACAAAACTTTAGGAAGATTACCAGACTAATGAGAAAGCACATCATGAATTATGGTTATGGTCATACTTGCATCATTATGAATATTTGGAGTCTTAAAGTAAACCCTTGGCCACATTTTCCCATTAAAGACCATACAACTGACTAAGTGAAACTAAATAGAATTTTCCTCCTATAAATTTTTTGGTGTGCAAAAAAATGTGGTAGAAGTGTTTTCTTCTAGTCTATACCATCAATTATCAAACACAAATATTTATTTGGATTATCATAACACTTCTTCTGATTTTTATACAACTTATTCCTTTCACTTGTTTGTTGATTTTGGTGCTCTTGAAGTGCTTTGACAATGGAATATACACATAACATAAAAGAAACCTATTAATAAATACATTTTCATAGTTGAAAACTATCCAATTATTAAAAATAATTTATGAATGTATACCTCTTTCTACCCCTTTGCATTTATCCCTTTTTTATTTAAGAGAAACACATGTATTGGAAACACCCATCCTTGTCCTCTTAGGAATGCAAAAATTGTTGAATTATTTCTTCTATATCTTTGTAAAATATGAATATGTAATAAAATTATCATCTCCTTCAACACCTTCTGCATATTATTTATATAAGCTGTAGATTTTTCATCTTGAGAAATTATCTAGAATATGCATTATGTATTTATTTGTAATACACTCTCCATGCTTTGAAAACAAGTATTGCATCCATGGAATTGCAATATTTTCTAATATCCCAATCTCTCATCTATGATGTACTTTTGAATCTTGTGAATAAAATGTGGGGTCTTTTTCTAATCTTGCTTGGATTCTTGACAGACAAAGATTACAATTTACCAATTGAATGAGACATTTTGAAAGCCTTTCTACATAGAAATAAATTCCCAATATGATAATCATAATCTTCTAATGTAGATTACATGCACCCCATTAAATATGAATTTTGCATACTTTTATTCATTGACAAATATCTCTTCACTTTCTCTAATGCAAACTTGAAATATATACATTTCAAGCAATCCTTTTGACAACATTCATTTGAAATCAGATCACTAATAGAACTTCTTCTTGTGAGGTATTTTGTCATATCCCTTGTATAACTGGAATATCTTGGATTCATATGAAAAGGTCTACACCTACTCCTAGATATAATATTTGTTTGCAACATCTCCATATTTCTTTATCCTCTCTATAAGAATTTTCATCATCATTAGGAGGAATATTATCCTCACTATGATCATTATGAACATAGTTAAGAAATATGTCACCATCATTGCTTGGAAAATATTCATTTTCATCCTCATGTGTAGGAATTTATTCACTATCATCATTTGTGCTTTTGAAATCCTCAGTCGGAGGAAATTCTTCACCATCTTTATCTGTGCTTTTGAAATCCTTTCTTGGAGAAAAATCATCATCGTATTTTGTTCCTTTTAAATCCTAGTTTGGAAGAAATCATTCACCATCCTCATTTATGCTTTTGAAATCCTCGATTGGAGGAAATTCATCATCACCATAAGGGTTTTTGAAATCCTGACTCAAAGAAAATGCATTATCCATATATATGCCTCTAAAATTGTCATTTGGAGGAAATTCTTCATCCTCTCCTTCATCAGTGGTGCTCTCATAATCCTTAAGATCGGGACTAACTAGAAAATTTGACTCTTTATTCATATTAAATTATCATTTGGAAGAAATTATTTATCCTCCCCTTCATCGATGATGCTCTCATAATCCTTAGGATTAGGTCTAAGCGGGAAATTTGACTATCTATTTACTAGAAATTCTTCATCTTCCCCTTCATCAGTGGTGCTCTCATAATCCTTAGGATTAGGATGAAGTGGGAAATTTGACTCTCTATTCACTAGAAATTCTTCATCCTCCCCTTCGTTAGTGGTTCTCTCATAATCATTAGGATTAGGGTTAAGTGGAAAATTTGACTCTCTATTTACTAGAAAAATTCATCCTCTCCTTCATCAGTGGTGCTCTCATGATCCTTAGGATTAGGGCTAAGTGGAACATTTGGCATTCTACTTACAGGAAATTCTTCATCCTCCCCTTCGTTAGTGGTTCATAATCCTTAGGATTAGGACTAAGTGGAAAATTTGACCCTCTATTTTCAGTAAATTCTTCATCCTACCCTTTCGTTAGTGGTGCTCTCATAATCCTTAGGATTAGGACTATGTGGAAAATTTGACTCTCTATTCAAAGTGAAATAAATCTTGTTATATTCATCAATATGAATAGAGTTGTTATTTGAGGAAGATGTTGATACTGTAGAAATAGAAACTTCAGTATCAGAAGAATCCATGACTTTTCACAAAAGACATTGAATGATACAAATGCACTCTCTCCCAATGGAAATTTATAGCTTAGAGAATGAAATTTTCCCTCCAAAGTTTACCCCAAACATGTTTTCCAAAAAATTTCCCTCCAAAATCCCCCCCTCAAATTTATTTGAAAACATTCTACTAAAATTTTTCTTTGAAAATTTTGACCCTATTTTTTATTCAAATTTTCCTTTAATGCATTCCTTTGAAAATAAAATAAATCATCTACTTAGATTATTTAATAATAACTAGGTAATTAAGTTCATTTCCATAATTTATATTTTACTTTTTACCCCACATTTAACAAATGTTAATCTACATCTATAATATTAACTATATATTATTATTCTTTTAATTTTAATTTTAATCCCACATTCAAGAAATGGTTAAAGTAATCCCACACTCTTCGCTATATAATAACTTTCATTGTTTTTATTCCTTACATTTTCTCGAGGATTTTTAAAAAAGCTTGGAGTAATTTTGCGGAGGAGCTACATTGTCATTGAGAATACATTCAGTGGGAGATTTTTGCATTTCAAAGGTTAGTTTTCCTTCTATTTTGACCATTTAAAGTAGAATTTGGGGAAAATATGTTGTTTTATTGCTTTTATGCTGAAAAACTAAATGTTTTTTACTGTTTTTATTTTATTTTTGAAAAATTTTTTAATATCATATTTTAGGGGAAAACCCACATAAAAATATTACATTTTTTAGATTTTAATAGGGAAAAATACCAAAAGAAACTCATATTTGTAGGAATTTTAGGAGAAAAATAAGAAAAATAATATTTTTTAGGCCTTTGAAAGGGAAAAACTAGTGTTCAATTTTTCTTTTGAAAAAAACATTTTTTTTTATTCGTCCTAGGGGAGCAGCTCAATTCGTTAATTCAAAATTTATGAAATCATTGACATAAGGCAGTCCCAAATTCAAATCCCTTGTGGTGAAACAATTTACGACAAGGAGAGCAGGTCGTAAAGAGGTTTACTAGCAGTTATGTGGCAGGAACGTTGTTGGGTTCCTCTCGGATACCAAAAAAGAATTATTCCTTGAAAACAATACTTTTTTTACATTTTAAAAAAATGGGAAATTTAATTTTAAAATTTTAAATAAAAGATTACAAAAAAAAACAATTAAAAAAAAACTTATTTTTTATGGCGCCACTCACGCATTTCGGACCACCAGTTGGAGAACTCTACCCAATCGGGGCCAAAAAGGGACAGACAACACAATTTTTTAATTTATATTATATATTATATATATATATATATATTATATATATATATATATATATTTTATTTTGATGTTGTAATTTTTCATTTTAAATTTTTTAAAATTAATTTTATTTGTAATTTTTTATTTGAAATTTTAATTGTTCTTTTAATATATTTTTTTAATAGTCGTAATAGTTTTTTTTGGTTATTTGGAGTGTTTTTTGTTTTTTTTTTTTTTTTTTTTTTTTTAATATATTTAATTGTTAAATTGTGTTTTGTTCTATTTTTTTTTACTTGTTTAATTAAGATATGTGCTTTTTTTTAGTTTTTCTTTTTTCATGTTTTATAATTTAAATTTATAATTTTTGTTATTCTAATTTTTAATATTTATATTATCTATGATAATAAATATAAACTTTTTTTTTTTTTTTTTTGGTATTAGGAAAATGGCATCAAGGAAGGTATTTGTGAATGTTTTTGGAATAAGGGTGGCAATTACAACATCTAAAGTTGTAGTTGGACCCTTTATGAATACTTTTGAACAAAACTGAACTCAAACACATGGTAAAAGTTAAGCAACCAACCCCTCAGATCCATTGAAAATAATTTCAGAATGGAAGATGGCATGAGAAATAAATAAAATGAAATTTATATGGCATGTGAAAGATAGAGAAAGCAATGAAGGTGTACAAATATATCTATCTTGTGGTATGATTAACTATGGTAAAAATTATAAGGTGATAGGAAAAGTATGAGACATATGTTTAGTGTTGAATACATATATAGTTCATGTCCTTGCAAAATTGGCCAAGACACGTGAGAAGGTTAGATATCATCTCTCAAAGATCAACTATGACACATATGAAGATTCTACAAAGATGTGCGATGAAATCTAAATCAACGTTTGTAATAACACTGTAAGTTTGTTTATTTATATTTATGTGTTATGCATTATTATAAGTATCGATATATTTTTTATAACTTATTTATCATTGACATATTTGATTCGGATTTAAACAGGAATGCAACAAATACAGAGATAACCATAAACACATAGATGCAGCAGAAATAATACTTTATTTCATTAATGTAAAAAATTGAAATATGCTTACAAACAAAAATGGAAATCAACCAGCTAGGGCGATGGTAGCTTATCTCTTGGAAGAGATGTGGCGGCTACATGCCTCTAAACTGTCTTACAATGAGGCTTAAGGGCCTTTTATTATTGAACAATAAGATAAAACCATAAACAACCAAAACCCTAACCCGAGGAGATGTAACACCAAGAGTTTATGGGCCCCGTTGGGGTGAGTTGGACAACCAACTTCTCAGGGTCGTGACTTGGTCATAATCTCTATTTGACGCGCATGATAACCCGTTCGAAAGATCTCTCTGAGGACTATGACCGAAAAGAAAAAATAAAATAAAATAAAAATAAAAAATAAATAAAAATAATAAATAAAATAAAATAAATAAATAAATAAAATAAAAATAAAAATAAAATAAAATAAATAAAATAAAATAAAATAAATAAATAAATAAAAATAAAAATAAAATAAAAAAAAAATAAAATAAAAAATAAAAATAAAAAATAAAAATAAAAAATAAAAATAAAAAATAAAAATAAAAAATAAAATATAAAAATTATCATTAGCGGTAGATTTCCAAAAAAACGTCGTTTAGGGACCCAAAATGGCTCTGGAAGTTTAAGACCCAAAAAACTGCTAAAAATAGTAAACTATGCTACAATTAAGGAAACTGAAAAATTGAAAGAAGCAATGGTGGGGGTCCATGTGGAATTGGTGGGTGGCCACCAATATTCACCTAGATCATTCCTCCCCCCTTAGGAAGCAATGGTCCCCATTGCGTTGAGTTCCTCCATGAGATGAGGAAACTTCTGCTGAACTTGATCCCTAGTGAGCCACTTGCCCTAGTGAAGGAGTTGGCCTACTTTAACAACTCGACACAGTTGGATATTATGTTGGCGAGTTTGCTTGATTTGTGTGTCCATGATCGGATTAGTTTCAGCTTGTTCCATGCAATCTAGATTTAACTCTATGGGTGTGAGTTGTTCTCCAATGTTGGATGTGTCTAATAATGGTGGAAAGTATGGCCAAAGGCGGTCCACATTGAACACTAGGTGCAGGCCAAGGAATGGGGAAACACTGAGATCAAATGAATTGTCTCCCATAGCCTTGGTAATGGTGTAAGGATCATATCGGAGTGGTCTAAGTTTTCAATAGGCTCCGGTAAGGCGTTCATTTTGCAAATACCGAGTACAGCATGGTTACTTCATTTGCTTATTATCTAGCATAGTTTAAGTGTGTTTACTTCATAGTATAGATGTTGTTTGAAATATCTTGTTTGAATGAAAATTGCATAAGTAAAAGTGTGAGAGTTTTCTCCTAAACAATTGAGTTCAGAGAATATTTCTTCACAATTGATAGAATATATTTATTTTTGCACTCAGTGAATTAGAAGTTGCAGCATAAAGATTCAAGACCAAAAATCTCAAAATAATCTAATACAAGGAGGATCACTCTCATATCATCCATAAACTAATTAGATAGAGAATAAATCCACAAAATTAGCTAACAACTCTAAGGATTGCAACTCTAATATAATTAACAAACATATTCATCTTAAGTTTAGATCCTAACAAATACATTACGACATATCAAATAACTTCTAGCACATATTGTGCACTTGTACTTCAACAGTCTACGCACCCTGGTTGACAATTTATGATTGACAATTTAAAGACATTAAATTGGCCAAATAATAACCATGGTCACATTGTGTCAAAGATTATCTCATGGTCCAACATCACATTGTGACAACCATGTTCAACCTTGGTCCAACGTCGCATTCTGACACAGATGGTCTCAATATGAATATCAACCATTGTGAACCATTGTCAATCATGGTCAACCAGGGTTAGCAAAGGTTCATTGTCACATTGTGAGAAAGATTCTCTCGATTTGAAAATTAATCATGGTCAACCATGGTCCAAACTCTCATTGTGACAAGGATTGTCTGAATATGAAAATCAACCATGGTCAACCATGTTTATTTTAGTTTTTATCATATTTATCTTAGGGTTTAAATACCTTGCCTTTATAATATTGGTCCCTTTGGTTTCATATCATTCAAAGAAGGTCAACCATGTTTTATAAAATCAATTGTGTTCAACCATAGTTAATCATGCTCAACCATTGGCCAACATCTCATTGTGACAAGGATTGTTTCAATATGAAAATTAATCATTTTCTCAACCATGGTCCAACATCACATTATGACAAATATTGTCTCAATATGATAATCATGGTCATCAATGGTCAACCTTGGTCAACCATGTTTTATAAAGTCAAACATGTTCATCCATGGTCATTCATGCTCAACCATGGTCGAACATCACATTATGACAAAAATGTCTTGTTATGAAAATCAACCATGGTTAAGGATGGTCAACCGTGGTCCAACGTCACTTTGTGACAAGGATTGTCTCTATATGAAAATCAACCATGGTCAACCATGTCTATTTTAGTGTTTACAATATTTATCTTAGGGTTTATAATATTAGTCCCTTGTGTTTAATAATAGCCCCATGGGTTCATAATCCCTTAAGGTTTTAGCATTAATCCCTTGGGTTTATTATTCCCTTGGCTTTATAATAAAAATCCCTTGGGTTTATAATATCAATCATAGTCAACCATGGTTAATCATAGGCAACCATGTTCAATCATGGGAATCCATGCCTATTTTCGTGCTTAGAATATTTATATTAGGGCTTATATACCTTGGGTTTATAATATTAGTCCCTTGGGCTTAATATTATTCTCTTGGGTTCATAATCCCTTGGGGTTTTAGTATTAATCCCTTGGGTTTATAATATCAATTCCTTGGGTTTATTATTCCCTTTAGTTTATAATATCTAGCATGGTCAACCATGGTCATTCATAGCCAACCATGGTCATTCATAGCCAACCATGGTCAACCATCATCAAGCATGGTCAAATGTCGCATTTCGAAAAATATTGTCTCAATATGAAAAATAGCCATGTTCAACCATGGTCACATTGTGTCAAATATCGTCTCATGGTCCAAGCAACATTGTGACAACCATGACCAACCTTGGTTCAACGTTGAATTCTGACACATATTGTCTCTATATGAAAACAAACCATTGTGAACCATCGACAATCATGGTCAACCAAGGTCCATTGCTACATTGTGAGAAATATTCTCTTGATTTGAAAATCAATCATGGTCAACCGTGGTCAACCATGGTCCAATGCCACATTGTGACAAGGATTTTATCAATATGATAATGAACCATGTTCAACCGTGTTCATTTTAGTGTTTATAATATTTATATAGGGTTTATATACCTTGGGTTTATAATATTAGTCCCTTGGTTTTAATATTATTCGTCTGGGTTCATAATCCCTTGGGGTTTTAGTATTAATCTCTTGGGTTAATTACTCCCTTGGGTTTACAAAATCAATTCCTTGGGTTATTATTCTCTTTAGTTTATAATATATATTATAGTCAACCATGGTCAATCATAGCCAACCATGGTCAACCATCGTCAACCATGGTCAAATGTCGCATTTCGACAAAGATCGTCTAAATATGAAAATCAACCATTATCAACCATGACACGTCTCATGGTCCAATGTTGCATTGTGACAACCATGGTTAACCTTGGTCCAATGTCACATTCTGACGCAAATAGTCTCTATATGAAAATCAATCATCATGAACCATCAACAATCATGGTCAACCATGGTCAACCAAGGTACATTGTTGCATTGTGAGAAATATTCTCTCGATTTGAAAAACAATCATGGTCAACCATGGTCAACCATGGTCCAATGTCACGTTGTGACAAGGATTGTCTCAATATGAAAATAAACCATGGTCAACCATGTTTATTTTAGTGTTTATAATATTTGTCTTAGGATTTATATGATTTGTAGTTGAATGTTAGTTTTGCTATGCTAATTTCAATTACATATTTATAACACATGCTTATCTATTTCTTTTTGTGCAGTGTTCTCTTATGTTGTAGCCTTCTGATTGGTCCATCTAATCACCAATTGCCCAATGCAGCGCTGCCACTTGGCGCAATATAACTCGTCCACCTGTACAAGAATATTCCAAGGAATATTCTAAGGAAATTATCCTTACTGAATGGGTTGTATAGATGCCCAGTTAGCATCCCAGTCAACCTTTTCCAAAATTTTGCCTATTTGGTGAAACAGTCAGTGGGCTCTAACTTCCTCATACGAACTCTGTTTTGAACAAAATGAGTTGTGTTGGGATTGTTTCACTAAGACGAATGCATTCATTCAGCTTTTGATCGATTCTGAGCACTTTGATTTTTGAACTATTTCTTGCCCCTAATCTAGATTCCGATCACTCCTTCCCACTGACAATATTTTGGACCCACCAAATCTGGTTATCTAATGAGATTTTAATACTCTTCTCTTTCCCAAGTTCTATCAACTAATTCTACTTGAAAAATCTCCATGGCAACCACTTGGGTACACTGACATGCCTTGCATTGCAAATGGCTATGTCCCTCAATCACTGTTCTCCTTTTACTGTTGGCCCAGTCTAACACTTGCTAGACACTTTCTAGCTGCAAAATCATTTTTTGTACCACATCGATCCCTGAGTGCTTGGAAAATCGATAAAATTGGTTAGCCTTCCCACTAAGAATCTTGGCGTCAACACAGAAAACGATCTACAATGGCTACAAATTTTTGGCACCTCGTCCACTTTTGCTTCTTGTCTCTATCACCCTTCTAGTTCAACATGTTGCTCATGTCATGATTTGAGAATGAAGGCTAAGCATTAGCATCTTTCTCAACAATGGACCTTCCAAAATCCTATGACATATTGTCACAAATAGAACCATTAAATGGAAAAACACATTATGCAAGAAATGCAAATCAACAACCTCTTCTTTTGCTCCTTCAAAGCAACAATTGTCACATCATGTAACATCGCCATGTACCCTTGCATCTTGGTGTACAAACCATTTTTTTTTGTTAGTCTATGGTTTACTAAACAAGTCGACAAAACATCATCCACTAAACATAAGTCGAAAAAATGTGCCTCTTCATACAGCTGACTTGACTTAAGAGCCAAACATAAGCATGCACAACAACTTGATGATTCTTTGCATAAACAACAAGAATTTCACATCTCATGCAATAATCCGTTAACATCTCCCTTTCATCTTTGGAGATAAAATCAACTCTTCCAAGTCGATATGACATACATGTGACAACAATCGACACAAGTCAACATTCGTGCATGTATTCAAACACAATGAAACTAGCAACAATTCCACTGTTCACACACGCAAAAACTGTCATGTATGTGTACAATTATTCAACTCTCCCTCAAGTACAAACACAAGTACAATAAGCCCAAAAACATGTATGGGTATATAAAGAGTTGAATTGACAAATTTACCGCAAATGAAGTGAGTAACACCCCACTTTCACACACCTTCTTGGTGAAAATATGCGACATCAAGAATGCATTCAAAATAAATGCATTCACATACAAACTTGTAACCACAATTTGCTTTCTTTGTTGCATTTAAGTGATTCAAACAGAACTCCACATTCAACATCTTGCATCTTACAAGTTGCAGCATACTTTCAACAGAAAAATAATGCATTCATAAGGCAAATAAATGCATTTTTAAGGCAAAGAATTGCATCTATCAACAAAACAAATGCAAGACTTATTTGGATAAGAAATCAAACGACCTCTTACCCAACCATTTCAATGGTGATTCTTTCAGCTACACATCATCTTGTGAATCAGCTTGACCCACATCAATTATGGAATCCTCTTTTCCATTCTTGCCAAAGTCACACTCCACCTTATTCAAATGTCATGCATGAGTTGTTGGATACAAAGTCCAACATTTGTCTACGAGATGACCTTGATTATGGAAATGAGTGCAAAACAATTTCATCTTCTTTGCAACATAGTTCCAATGGACCTCTGGTTTTCTGTCATTTTTTCTTTGAAAGTTTCATGTATGTTGCCTTCTTCTTCCAACATCTTGAAACATTATGGTTATTCAAACCACAAAAATAACATGTAAATTATCTCCAATTCTTATGTGAATATTTACCATGGTTATGATAATCAAAAGAAACTTGATTAAAGATAGATTTATACCTTGCACATTCACCTTTGTCGCCTTCTTGAGGAGGTGAATTTGATGAGGTAGTGGCTCTGTTCAGAATACCAACAATGGTTTCAATGAACTTAGAGCTTTCATCATCCTTTTGTTTTCCCTTTCCACTATTTGTATGCTTATGAGCATCTTCTTGCAAAGTGGGTATAAAACTTTTACATTCCTCATGAACACAAACTTCACAATCTTGAGGGTATGAACATGTAATGAAATTCCCTCTTGGAAAACCTTCATGTGCCTCCTTGGCTTTGGAGCATTCTCCATGATGTTTTCCATAACCAAGACCCAAATACCTAGACCTTTCCTCAACAACAATTGGCTAACCTATGCCTTGTGCATGTGTGCCTAACCCTTTACCTTCATAACCCATTGTCATCAACAATTTGGACCCCATTCCTCTAGTGTGTCTTTAAAAAGCACCAAAACATTAATTTTGAGAGGAAATTGAAGATAAAATTGAATTTCGTACCTCATGTTCATGCGCATACTTGGCTAGGGTGTCCTTGGCATCATAGAGTAAAATCTATATCTCATACATCTTTTCAAGAAGCTCTTGCTTCTCCTCCATGGCCATCAACTCCTCTTGAAGTATAGTGTTCTCTTTCATATCTTAAATCATCTCTTGCACCATATCTCTCATGATGATAAACTCCTACAACATCTCTTCATCAAAGAATATTGCTAAGGAAGAGAGATTAGAGACATCACTTGTTGAATCTGCCATCACATAAACTTTTACATTGTTAATTCTCCTTGCACAAATATCAAGAAATCAAGCAAAATAAACATTTGCTCTGACACCAACTTGATATGTAGCTGAATGTTAGTTTTGATGTGCTAATTTAAATTACAGATTTATAAACGCATTCTTATCTATTACTTCATGTACAGGGTTCTCTTATGTTGTTTGTGATTGGAAACAGATAAATATTATGTCAAGTTTTATGTGAAATCATGATCAGAATAGCATGAAAGTAAAGTGTTTAACAACAGCAAGCAAATGAACAACAAACCATCAAGAAAAACACTCAACACGTTGTTTTTAAAAAGGCATTCACCCCTCATAAGCTACATCTCCTTGGCCCAGCTTCCATGGCTTGGGCCTCTGTATTTGCTCAAAATGGAAAAAAGTACATATTACAATGTTGTACATCTCTTGAAACCTACTTCAATGGACTCATAGCATCCAAAAACCCCTAATATGACTCTCCAAATTCCTCAAATGGACTACAATTGTTCTGGGCTTGACCTCCTCTCCTAGTGGCCCTAGGCTTCCCTAAGCTTCAATGTGGAAAAATAACATACAGAAGTGCCCCATTACCTCTGAAACCTATTACATTGTGTTTAGAATGTCGAAATCATCTAGGAACACCTTTTCCTGATCCTCATTTGGTTGAAAATTTCCCAAGTTATGAAAGAAACAACTTTTCCCTAGGAATCCTCCTCCAAATCTGGAGAAACTCTAGTTAGGGCGACTAAATCTAGAGAAAAGGTCAGATTTAGTGGTTCCACCAAAATCGCTGTCGATTTAAACTGTGGGTTTAAATTAGATTTAATCTGGGGATTAAATTAAGATAAGCGCAATTAACTGAAATTTATCATGCTAATCACAGTTTTATTAACTGTTACCCTGGCAATTCGAAAGGACTGGTCACATGGCGCGTTTAATGTCAACAGCTTCTGGCACGATCTCCCCCAATGGTTCCAAAACCATAACCTTGACGGTCTCCGCAGAGATATCACATGCCAAACGTTAATGTTAACGGTTTGGGTTTATTGGAGTCGTCATTGAATAAACTGTGACTGCTATGTTTTATGGCGCGTTCACATGGCATTAACCGTCGTAGTGTTGGAGCCGCCGGAGGTTAGCCGCACGATTGTGTTAACTGGACCATCGAAGTGTTCACATGGGGACATAGAGTGTAGCGATTTGGTCTCTGTAGCTGCTAGTTTAATAATTGTTTGTTGTTACCGCTTGTGCTTTTACATGGGGACATATAATGTCGCAGTTTAGTCTCTGCAGCCATCAGTTTAATAATCGTTTGTTGTTACCGCTTGTGCATTCACATTGAGACATACAGTGTCATGGTTTGGTCTCTGTAGCCGCCAGTTTAATAACCATTTTTTGTTACCTCTTGTGCATTCACATGGGGAGGGTTGGCCTATGGCCTGCCCCCCCCCCCGCCAACCTTAAACACAACACAGGTATGTGAAACCGTTTATGGTTAAGAAACAAATGGTTAACGGAGTTGGTAAGGCATTTGGTTAGTGAAGGGGAGGTCATGGGGTCGAATCCCGATGCCTCCACTAAATTTTATCACATCAATGAAGGGGCACGGGGTAGCCTCCGCGCTTGTCACATGTCGCCGCCTTTTGATTGGTCCATCTCATCACCAATTTCCCAATGCAGTGCTGCCACTTAGCACGATATAACTCGTCCACCTATACAAGAATGTTCCAAGGAATATTATCCTTGATGACTGGGATGTACGAATGGCCAGTCAGCGTCCCAGTCAACCTTTTCCAAAATTTTGCATGTTTGGTGAAATGATCAACAGGCTCTAACTTCCTCATACGAACTCCGTTTTGAACGAAACAAGTTCCATTGAGATCGTTTCGCCGAGATGGACATGGTTGTTCAGCTTTCGAGCGATTCCAAGCACTTTTATTTTTGAGCTATTTCTTGCCCCTAATCCAGATTCTGATCATTATATACCTTGGATTTATAATATTAGTCCCTTTGGTTTAATATTATTCAATGAAGGTCAACCATGTTTTATAAGATCAATTGTGGTCAACCATGGTTAATCAGGATCAACCATTGGCCAACATCACATTGTGACAAAGATTGTTTCAATATGAAAATCAATCATTGTCTCAACCATGGTCCAATGTCGCATTATGACAAAGATTGTCTCAATATGATAATCATGGTCATTGATGGTCAATCATGGTCAACCATGTTTTATAAAGTCAAACATGGTCAATCATGCTTAACCATGGTCGAACGTTGCATTGTGACAAAACCTATCTTGATATGAAATCAACCATTTTTAAGCATGATCAACCGTGGTCTAGCGTCGCATTATCATAAGAATTGTCTCTATATGAAAATTAATCATGGTCAACTGTGGTCCAGCATCGCATTATGAGAAGAATTGTCTCTATATGAAAATGAACCATGATCAACCATGTTTATTTTAGTGTTTACAATATTTATATTAGGGTTTATATACCTTGGGTTTATAATATTAGTCCCTTGAGTTTAATAATATTCCCTTAGGTTCATTATCCCTTGGATTTTTAGTATTAATTCCTTGGGTTTATAATATCAATCATGCTCAATCATAGCCAACCATGGTCAACCATGTTTCTTTTAATGTTTACAATATTTATCTTAGGGTTTATATATCTTGGGTTTATAATATTACTCCCTTAGGTTTAATATTACTTTCTTGGGTTCATAATCCCTTTGGGTTTTAGTTTTAATCCCTTGTGTTTATTATTCCCTTGGGTTCATGGTCAACCATAGTCAATCATAGTCAACCATGGTCAACTATCGTCAACAATGGTCAATCATGGTAAATAACCATGGTCACATTGTGCCAAAGAAAGTCTCATGGTATAATGTCACATTGTGACAACCGTGGTCAACCTTGGTCCAACGTCGCAATTTGACATAGATTGTCTCAATATGAAAATCAATCATTGTCAATCATGGTCAACCAGGGTTCAATGTCACATTGTGAGAAAGATTCTTTCAATATGGAAATCGATCATTGTCAACCATGGTTCAATAACGCATTGTGACAAAGACTGTCTAAATATGAAAATCAACCAATGTCATTAGTGGTCAACCAAGTTTGTTTTATGGTTTATAATATTTATTTAAAGGTTTATATAGCTTGGGTTTACAATATTAATCTATTGGATTTACTAGTGCCTTGGGTTTGTAATGTCAGTCCCTTAGGTTTATTAATCTAAGATTTCATATTCCCAGGGTATAATAATATTGATATGGTTTAATATTATTACTATGGTTTAATATAAATCCATTGGGTTTATAATCCATTCGGTTTATAATATATATTCATTGGGTTTGTTAATCCCTTGGTTTTATATACCTTGAATTTAAAATATTAGTCCCTTGGGTTTAATAATGTTCCTTTGGGTTCATAATCTCTTGGGGTTTTCATATTAATCCCTTGGGTTTATAATAAAAATGTCTTGGGCTTATAATATAAATCATGGTCAACCATGGTCAATCATATATAATCATGGTCAACCATGTTTATTTTAATGTTTACAATATTTATCTTAGAGTTTATATACCTTGAGTTCATAATATTAGTCCCTTGGGTTTAATATTATTCGCTTGGGTTCATAATTCCTTGGGGTTTTAGTATTAATCTGTTGGCTTTATAATATCAATCCCTTGGGTTTATTATTCCCTTTGGTTTATAATATCAATCATGGTCAACCATGGTCAATCATAGCCAACCATTGTCAACCATGGTCAAATGTCACATTTCAACAAAGATTGTCTCAATACGAAAATCAACCATGGTCAATCGTGGTCAATAACCATGGTCACATTATTTCAAAGATTGTCTCATGGTCCAATGTCACATTGTGACAACCATGGTCAACCTTGGTCCAACATGGCATTGTGACAAAGCTTGTCTCAATATGAAAACCAACCATCGCCATCCATGGTCAACCATGTTTGTTTTAGGGTTTATAATATTTATGTAAGGGTTTATATAGCTTGAGTTTACAATATTAATCCCTTGGGTTTATTAGTGTCTTGGGTTTATAATATCAATCCCTCGGATTTATTAATGTAAAGTTTCATATTCCTAAAATTTTAACAAATTATTATCTTGTTATAATATCTATAAATAATAATAATTATTGTTAACTATTTTGAATTATTATTATAATTAAAATTATTTATTTATATTAATTATTAATATGAATGAATTAACTTTTATATTTAATTAATATTATTAAAATATTTAGTATAATTAATTTTAATTTTTATATTAATTTATTATATTATATTTATATTTTAATCTTAATTATTAATATAAATCAATATTTTATTAATATTAATTTGGCATATTTGAATTTTTAATATAGCATATATATAATTTGACGCTTATGGCGTATATTCTATATGTATTAATTGATTGTGTTAGTTACTTCTATTAATTCTAACATAAAATTATATAAAAATTAATAAATAAATAATTAAAAAATTAATTGAACTCAATTTATATATAGTAGATATACTCAGATCCTCCTATACTTTTTTTTGTGTGAATAAAATTGATTTACTATATTATTAAAAAAAAAAAAAAAAAAAACCCAATAAATATTTAAATCTATTTATTAAAAAAACCAAAAACAAACACCAAAAACTTAATATTAGAATAAATATTTAAATCTATATTATTAAAAAAAACAAAAAAAAACACCACAAACAAAACTTAATATTAGAAAAAGACCACCTTGGATAGAATTATACTGACGAGAAAAAATAGAAGATTAAGGGCGAAAGGGAGGGGCCGACCTTTTGAGAAAATATAAAATATTACCATGTTATATTAAAAAAGGCAAATCGTAGAAAAATACCACCTTGCATGGAATTATACTGATGAGAAAAAATAAAAGATAAAGGGCGCAAGGGAGGGTCCAACCTTTGGAGAAAATATAAAATACTACCATGTGATATTAAAAAAGGCAAGGGGATTATATATATAATTGAAAAATTATATGTTTAGATTCTTTATATGTATTTTTAAAGTTTAATATGTCAGTTTTTTCAGTTTAAATGAGTCAATTATGAGGGATGCCAGGGGTTTGGTTTAAATATTAATTGTAAGGGATTATTGTTGATAAGTTGTTTTGTTTTAAATACATCTTTTTAAGGGATTTTAGGGGTTTGGTTTAAATGGATAAGTGATTTGAGGGATTTAGAATTATGGATTATGGTTGATAAGTTGCTTTTTTATTATATTTTTTTATTTTATAAAATTGGAAAAATTAGTTTTTTTTTAAGTATATATATTTTTTATATAAAAAAATAATAATAATTATGTGGAATCGATAATTTGTTGTAGTAATTTGGGTGAGGCCCGAGATTAAATTTAGTGATTGTCAATATAATACCAAGAGCATATCCATTGTATATTTTTTATGCAACTAAATTGTTAAGTAGATGTATGCTTCTTATCCCACAAATAAGGGGATTTGGTTTGGCCATGACCTTAAAATTAGATTATTATTATTATTATTATTGATTACTACAAGAACTATAGAATTTTATTTATTTATAAAAGACTTTGGCTTAAAGCACATAGGAGGAGTACATTAGCTAAGTGACAAAACCAGAGTGTTTAACAAATCCAAGGACTTATGTGACTAGCTTTCATAGTACCATAATATTTCCATAGTTACAAAAATCTTAACTAACCAAGAGGAAAGATTAATAATTACATTACAAAAGAAGATATTTATTGCCATAGTCAGGAACTTGTTACTTAGATTTTGGTGTCGGAGGAACAAAGGTAAATTGTGTAATTGGAGATCTATTAATGTCTAGCGGGAGGTTGGTCAGCATAAGTAAAGTAGGGGGGTGTCACCTATGAAGATCAAAGGAGCCAAATGAGAAGTTTGTAAAGTGCCAAACCTTTTTTTAATCAACTTCAAGACCACTTGTTCTAGCAAGTCAACTCATCTCTTCAAATGTAGGTGCATAGTCAACCAAACCTCACCACCATAACATGTTGTGTCATCAAGGGCCAAGAGCATATGGAGGATACCATCCATATATTCATGCAAGGATTTGAGCTCTTGCTAACATTGATGCATTGAATTGCATGTATCACACAATTCCATATAGTCCATTCCTTCTGAGAACTAGGACCCAACCCAAAAACCACCCTGAGAAACCACTACACTACGAGAAGAAACCCCCTTCTACCAGCTCCTCCCTAGCACACTCTACGACCAAAATCATTGTTATCTAACTCCCTCATTGAAACAAAATCACTAAAACTCTGCATATTTATCCCATAACTGCAATGTGTGATGAGATTGTTGAATTTATTTCCCAAGTTGACGATGGAAGGCGACATGATGAGTGGGAGTGACGGATTATAGGATGGGTTGTGTCCTACATGTGTGTTGATTACCCCTTAACACTTTCAATGTATTTTGTTAGAATGGAAGTTGTTGTGATGATTGTCTTACATAATTGGATGGGAGACACAATGATCAGTATATAACAAACACTCTTTTTTAACAAGATGGATCATTAAATTGGCTTGTGTGTTAGCCAATTGGTTATTGTACCTTCTAACATGAAAACATTCAAATTCACAATTCAAACTTACAATTAGAGAGTGATTTATGCTACGAATTACCTCTGACCTCATATCCTTGGCTTGAATTCCTAGGATCATGTGCCTTAGGGTAATATAAGAAACTCTAATAATTTTAAGATGATTGAGGTGAAGGGAATGAGACACAAGAATACATTGGAGAAGAGAATATGCCTCAACAAGGTTGGTTGTCAAGATCCCTACTTTCCATGCGAACTTTGCTTTGATTATTCCTCGGGTTGAAGAACTGTCCCCTTGCCTCCCCTATTATTATCATTTTTCATTATAATAAATAAATAAATAAATAATCATTTATGTATATTATTTTTAAATGTTATACGTGTGTGTCTGTTTGTGTGAGTGTGTGGAATTAACAAATGAGGTAGTTTCATGGGGTCAATTTTATTCACTACACTCTAACCACTAGATGCATCACACTACCCCTAACATGGACATGGGTTAATTGAGGATTGAGCCAAGGATTTTATAATACTTTACATAACATGCCTTGCAAAGTAGGTTATACTCTAGGAGCTACTAATTTCTTCATATTAAGTGATTAAAAAAATCACATGCAGAAATTTGATCTCTCTTTGTTTTAATAAATTTTGGTTTAAAATGGATTCAGAGCCATTTAATTTTTTTTACATGTTGTCACATACATACGTATATATGTAGTTATTTTTTTTCATTCAATTGTAAAGTATCTCTACTACTCTTATATAATAAAATTTTTAAAATATATAACTTTTATTATTTTTATATATATATTAATTATTATTTTTGTTTAATTTACCATTATTCTAAATATATTATAGAGTATACTTGGTTTTTTTGGTGTAAAATATTATAATTATCATAGGAAATCTAGTTTATTTTTATTGTTAAGTGATATTGTGATCTATACTCTTCCATAACTTTGCATTAGGGATTTTTATATTATGTTTATTAAGAAAAAAACTCACATATTACAGGTAATAGGCATGATTAGAAGAAAATAGACTTAACAATATTTCTCTATATGACCCAAAGAAATATTCTAATTGTATGATCCTAAAATATGTGTCTAATATTTCCTTCTTTCTAAAATTAGATTAATGTCTTGTTCGGATATGCTTGCTTTCCTAAACCCTACCACCAAATTATTATGAGTTAAAGGTACATGGAGTTAACCAAATGGATTAATTTTCCTTCATTATTGTTTTTCATTCTTAATCTTAACATTCAACCATCTAGAGTTCAATTTTATAGCAACGCGAGATTTAACCTTCATTAAATTATATAAATTGTGTAACACAAGGACTTGTCCCCACTCTTGAAGCATACTTTTCGCCTTTGGTATTCCTTAGGAACATTTTGGAAAGGGTGTAAACTTCATTGGAAACTTTCAAATTGTCTCATCCACACTCATGTTATCACTTAACCAAAGCAAGGACTTCTTAGTGGGAATCATCCTTGTGCCTTTCAAGTAAATTGTGATTGTCAAAATATCCCATGATAATGCCATCTCCACCTAGTTAAAAAGAAAAAGAAGAAGGAAAAAGGAAAAGAAAAGAAAGAAAAAACATTAAAGGTGTGCCCCATACCTCCATGATAATCTCAGATGCGGCCCATACCTCCAAAAGCATAAAACTTGAATAAAACAAAAGGAAGTTGTAATGTAGTTCATTTCATTATCATTTAGAAATCATCAAATTGGAACCAATATCACTCTCATTCGTCATCTCATAACATGTCTTTTGGGGCCACCATCCACTTCTTGGGATAGATGTTTATGCTTGGAATCCATCATTGATCGCTTTGTACACCATGTCATTGTTATTTGGATGTTCAATACTATAATAGGAGTATACAACTTGGTTTTTAAAAGGTATAATTTTATATTTCTCATTACCTATTTAAAAGGACCATTATCCAACTTTTCATGTTACAAACTCTACCTATAGGCTCCTCTTGCTTATTGTTGATTTTTTGTGTTAAATATATAATTTTGAAAGTATTTAAAGTTTGCATTGTGGAAAACAAGTCATTTGAATATTGAAATTATCATCATTTACCATTTTTCGTTATATGTTTGCAATATTTTCTTTAAAATTTAAAACCTTAAACACTTTATTCTACATGTGTCATTTTGATTGGAGGGATAAAATGTCCATGTTGAAGATAATTATTGGTAATTCCTTGTTGAATTTCATGACATTATTCAAGAGATATTGACTCGGGGGCTTTAAAACATGGATATGCATTATTCATAACCATCATTTGATGGGAAATTTCCAAAAAGCATAACATAATCTAGGCATACCTAACCTAAAATTAAGGCATCTAAATATTGAACTGAACAAAACTTTACCATGCTCATAATTTTAGAATATAATTAATGATTTATGATTTGGATTATGCAGTGGGGATCATGAGTGCAAACTATCATGTTGAGTATAGCTTCTAAGTCATCTAAATATTTGGACCTTATGCCTCTCAATATGTTATTATGATATTTTGATTTTGGACTTTACCTCTTAGACTTTATGTTTAAAACTTGCTTATTTCGAAAAGATGATATTTATGTTTTGAGCTAGCTTTGTTTCATTATTCATATTTTTTTGGAATACTTATATCGATAGATAGATAGATAGATATAGGATGACTCAATCACTAGTCACAAATAGTATAAATAACCTTGAATGACTCAACTAAGTTTGGGTCCACGACCTGTGGCCCTCCTCAATAACAAGATACTTTGGTTAGATGGTTCAGTTGATTGAACTAACCCTTAGGCCTTTTTTCCTAAAAAAATCCTCGTGAATTATGACCACCTTATTAATAAGATACGTTTACTATATATATAACATTACTTATTAATTTAATCAATTGTAATATGACACATTGCGTAATATATATTTACATCGTATTGGTGTTTGAAACCTTTTTTTTTTTTTTTTTTTTTTTTTTTTTTTTTTTTTTTTTTTTTTTTTTTTTTTTTTTTTTTTTTTCAGAAGAAGAAAAATCAATATATTATATTCTGGAGATATAGATCAGCTTCAGAAAGAAGCGAAGTTACATGATATGAAAAAAAAAGCATGATAAAAACCAGGCCTGGTTGGAGGAAAACGATGGCCTGTATAAGAAAACTCGAGACAGCATTACAAAAGAGCGTGTAAAGGCCTGCATACATGCGCTGTCGAAACAGGCAAGACCGAGGCAGACAATATGATGAAGTTACAAATGGTGAAGATGAGGCAGAAAAGACAGATGATGAAGAACATAATCCGGCATCCGCTTCAACCAAGGATCTTTGGGAAAGCATTGACAACAGAATTCTCTTGCTGATGGACATAATTGAATTGCGCAGAAAACAAAGGAATTCTTTGCCACAGAAAACCTGATATTTTGAATAACGAGAAATTCAGAGATTGTGACTCCATACATGATTAACTCCAGGCAAAGGAAAGAGGCCTGTTGAAACCCGGGGCCCCCCCTTGTGCCCTCCCAAACAGCATGTTCCACGAGGTAAAACAAGTATTGGTAAAGCTCTGTCCAGGAACTTCTTTCCTTTATCTGCCTTACGCATGAAGAAAAGCATATATACGAACAGTAAGCCCAGATTTATACAGGTTTTGGAGTGTATATAGCAAGTGGACAAAACATTGAGAATACGAACATTAAGAACGGGAAAAGAAACATAGACATAGACTCGATACGTAGAGGGACATATACGTAGAGAGACATAACGATAGACAGGATTTGGATCAGAATACTAAACGAACAGGTAACAGAAAATGAGGGGAAAAGACTCCCGTATGCGGATCTTGCTACAGGCAGAGAGATTTCCCCAAGATCCCCTATACCTCAGATATCACAACATAAAGACATGTGACAGGAAGCAGAATGTTGTGCCCTCAGCAAGGAAAACTAGAGAACGAACCCGGAAAACAGCAGAAGAAAACCGAGAGACAGGAGAACTGCCATGAACAGGCAGAGAGGAAGATGAAAAATACACTGAGCAGCTCGATCCGAGAGAGGGGAAGCTCGAAATATAACAGAAGAAAGAAACGCTGACATAACAGATGCTGGAGCAGGAGGCTCAGAGGTAGGAGGCTTTAATAAAACTAAGAAGAGCAGACACCGGCCTTTTTGAGTCTTGGAAGATGGAGGAGTTCCTCTTAGTAAAGTCTACATTAATACTTTACATTTACAAAATTAAGTAAATCACTATTAACCATTTATATATTATTATCCTTTTATAAACAGATTGAAATTTAATGTAATGATTCTAATTACCCTTTCCTTTATTCTGCGTTTTTTAAACTTATATAATATGATATATAAAAAATCCAAATTCCAAATAAAAGATAAATTTATTATTAAACCAAAATATATTGATAATTTTTCCATATGTTGGTTTATACTTTTGATTGAAAGTGAAAAAATTCTACTTTTATTGGTTTATACTTTTCATTGAAAGTGAACCTAATACTTTTGATTGAAAGTGATAAATTCTACTATATTGGTTTATACTTTTGATTGAAAATGAACCTAATAATTTTCATCCATGAGCACTAAACATGATATTCTTATCACATAAATCTTATCTTTCCATGAGCACTAAACATGATATTCTTATCATATGAATCTTATCTTTCCATTTAAATCACTTGAGGTGGCATTTCATTGGGATATCAATTGCATCGAGCAATAACTTGATTTAAATATTAATTTAAATATATCTCTGCTTTGGATTTAATGCAAGAATAACTTGATTTAAATATTAATTTAAATATATTTTAGTTTTGTATTTAAAATGTGTTTTTCCTTTTTTATTCTGTAAACCAAAATAAGAAAAGAAAATATTCTATCTTTGTGTTTAGATTTTTATAGTTTAGGTTTTATAAAAACTTCATATAATCACTCATCAAAGAAATGAGAAAATATTTAGTAATTAATATTCTTCGTCTCTCTAATGTATTTTTGACAAAGATTGATCCATTTTTTCCTAATCATATAATGGAAGAAAATATTGACTCATCACTTGATTGAAAGATATTGAATGAAGTAAATGGCAGAGTCATGTGCATTTTTTTTAAACAAGAATGAGTATTGTTTAGATTAAATTTGTGCCTAGTCATGGAAAAATTCTTGTTGAATTACATTGCAAAGTGATTCCTAGGCATCATAGTAGCCACGAGAGAGCTTTTGAAGCTAGCCCTAGTAGAGTAAAAAATTATATTATATGATAGTACCCTTATTCCTCTAGTACTATATAGACGACAAAACTGATGTAGAAGGAAGTTACATTGAAAACCAAACATCTAGACTGGTTAATTAGTGGGTGAATCCAGTTGATTCAGGTCTATGTTCCTACAAATCTCATTTGATGGATTGTCAACCTTGGCAGCCTACAATTGGAGATCCACCATAATGTTCCGGAGGGCCTCCACTTCATCCTCAAGCCGAGAAATATTTTGTCATTGGCTCTATATGATGTCTAAGGTGGAATTATCATCAAGGCTCTACTAATGAAGCAAAACTTAGAGGCCATAAACATCAATTTCACAAGTTATTTGCAACATTGTTCAGACGAGGGAGCCATGGCTTCGGGGCTGGAGAGATTACTTGCAAATGCACTACACTTACCAAGCTTTCAAGCCACTCAGAGTCAAAGAACCAACCACAAATGCACAGGATAAAGTAGCGAGAGTCGGGGAAGTCCCAAATGTTCTAGCGCTCGGAAAATTCCATAGAGAAGGAGGTGACACAATGAATTTTGAGAATGAGAACTGTTAAGTGAATGAACTCAGGACTTAGAGTAGAATAGGGTCTTACCCTTTCTCGGATAGAATTTCCTTCTGTAGAGTTGCGCGGACCCTTGGACGAAGACTGCCAAGAGTAGCCAAGTAGCCCGACTCCAAATGCCTGATGAGTTGAGGCCAGAAACGAACTAAAGAATCAGTGCACTAAGCGTAAAGATGAACACTAATTTATGCCCATCCAAATCCCTGGAGCTTGTGGGAAATTCCAGAACTACAACTACTCTCCCTAGATCCCAAGGTTTCACCATCATCAATCTGCTGCCTGAGATGACTTCTTCCGAGTCGGATGAGCTACTAAGATAGTGAATTCCCTATCTAATCCTTGACATGGGAATTAAATGTGGCACACTAGTTAATGGTTGCTGAAGAATTTTCAATCGATCCTGCATGATTATAACTTTAAACATCTTAATATTATTTACTATCGACATGCCTTCATGTGTGCAATGTCGAACCATTTCCACGTTCCAACATATGTTTAGGTACGGACAATGGAAGAAATGATGGGAAGTAGAGGGGAAAGGGGAATGGGGAAGAAGGGGAGGGGGAGAGGGGGATAGCGAAAGGAGGGAAGGGGGTGGGGGAATAAGGATGAAGGGGGCAGGGAAAGGGGGTTAGAGGGATCATGGGATGGGGGAAGGAGAAGAGTAAGGAGAAAAGGCACTATTACAAGGAGAGAGAGACTAAAGAAGACTAAGATGTTCATCATCATCAGGGAACATTGTAAGACCCCAAGACTTTATTGACATTTATTTTTCCCTCTTGTAAGAGATAAGCTCTATTGGTCATTGAGTCTGCTTAAGCATTGAGAGGTTTGAGAACATGGAAGAAGCGGGAGTTGGAAACAGATGAGAGGAGGATCTTAGCACGCTAAAGGATCTATTTGAGTGCATTATCTTTAGGGGAAGAGTTAGTTCTTAAGTATCTAATTACCAAGAAGGAGTCCCCTATGATAGTGAGATCTTTAACACCTTGCTGGAGAGTGAGAAGGAGGCCCATACAGAGCCCGTACAATTCCGCTTTCCTGCCTAGGCCCCAAACATACTTAATTATTGTTTTTCCTTTGGGACTATGAATAATCCCTCCCCCTCCTACCACCACTGTCATGTGCATTCATTATAAATAAATAAAAGTGTTTTTTTTTTTTCATTTATTATATTGTTGTCATGTCATGTAAAAAATAGACTTAGATTTTAAGAACCCATGGGTTTTCCCATTATATTCTTCTCTAGTATAACCTATTTAAAGGCACTTGATGTGAAGTGAAGCACTCTTGAGCATTAAAATTATGCATATTATACAATTAATTTTTAAATTTTAACACTAAATAAAACTAGTTAAAAAAATATTAAAAAAAAAAGTTCTAAAAAATCCCAAGGTATTATAAACCCAAGGAAATATGATTATAGATGATAGTTTTTTTTTATTATATTTTTTATTATTTATAAAGTGTGAAAAATAGTTTTTTTAAAGTATATATAATTTTATGTAAAATATAATAATAATATTATTATAGTGAAATCAGTAGTAATTTGTATACAGTAATGTGGTGTTTGAGGCTCAAGATCCAAACTTAGTGATGTAATTCAATACCAAGGCATATCTACTGTTATTTTTATGACCAATTGTTAAGTGGATGTTGTCTTCTTATCCCATAAAGAGAGGATTTGGTTTGGAATGACCTTAAAATATAGTTTATTATTATTAATTTATTATTACTACTATTGAGAACTTATAGAATTTTATTTATTTATAAAGACTTTGACTTAAAGCAAATAGGAGGAGTACATTAGCTAAGTGACAAAACCAGAGTGTTTAACAAATCCAAAGGACTTATGTGACTAGCTTTCATAGTACCATAATATTTCCATAGTTACAAAAATCTTAACTAACCAAGAGGAAAGATTAATAATTACATTACAAAAGAAGATATTTATTGCCATAGTCAGGAACTTGTTACTTAGATTTTGGGGCCAAAGGAACAAAGGTAAATTTTGTAATTGGAGATCTATTAATGTCTAGCGGCAGGTTGGTCAACATAAGTAAAGTAGGGGGTGTCACCTATGGAGATCAGAGGAGCCAAATGAGAAGTTTGTGTTGGGTTGTGTTATATTCTTTCCACATAGTTAACAGGGGGTTTGAGGGGTACCCGTAACCCCACTTTATGGGGTCCGGGCCAGCGCCCCGGAAAATTTTGGTTTTGGACCCTATGTTAGGTTGGGCGGACCCACCTATGGTTTTGTGCATGATTTTCGCACATGTTTTTTGGACGCGATGGTTTTCGGTCCATGGTATTGGATCGATGGTTTTTTGGTCCATGTATTGGACGTGACGGTTTTTCGGTCCATGGTATTGGATGCTTCAGCATGTATAAATATGTATTGTAACATTGAAAGGAACATAATGAAAAATCAAGCTGGTAGT
>APFE030504256.1:66362-76461 GCA_000404065.3 Pinus taeda
GATGCTTCGACATGTATAAATATGTATTGTAACATTGAAAGGAACATAATGAAAAATCAAGTTGGTAGTCCCGGTTTTGGGATCCAGTGGGAAATCTTTATGTATATGTGTTTTATGTGTTATGCTCTCGCATTTTTATTTTTCCTGTTATTTAGAATTCGTATGCAGGTAATTTCTGTACGGGGTTAAAACCTACAGTTTGCAGAGTGCCAAACTCTATTTTAATCAACTTCAAGACCACCTGTTCTAGCAAGTCAACTCATCTCTTCAAGTGTAGGTGCATAGTCAACCAAACCTCACCACCATAACATGTTATGTCGTCAAGGGCCAAGAGCATATGGAAGATACCATCCATATATTCATGCAAGGATTTTAGCTCTTGCTTCCGTTGATGCATTGAATTGCATGTATCACACAATTCCATATAGTCCATTCCTTCTGAGAGTTAGGACCCAACCCAAAACCACCCTAAGAAACCACTACACTACAAGAAGAAACCCCCTTCTACTAGCTCCTCCCTAGCATCCACTCTGCAACGAAAATCATTGTTATCTAACTCCCTCATTGAAACATAATCATTAAACATCCATATATTTATCCCATAACTGCAATGTGTGATGAGATTGTTGCATTTATTTCCCAAGTTGACGGTGGCAAGCGACATGATGAGTGGGAGTGAGGGATTATAGGATGGGTTGTGTCCTACATGTGTTATTGATTACCCCTTAACACTTTCATTGTATTTTGTTAGAATGGAAGTTGTTGTGATGATTGTCTTACATAATTGGATGGGAGACACAATGATCATTATATAAAAAACACTCTTTTTTAGCAAGATGGATCATCAAATTGGCTTGTGTGTTAGCCAATTGGTTATTGTACCTTAACATGAAAAAATTCAAATTCATAATTCGAACTTACAATTAGAGAGTGATGTATGCTAAGAATTACCTATGACCTAATATCCTTGGCTTGAATTCCTAAGATCATGTGCCTTAGGATAATATAAGAGTCTCTAATAACTGTAAGATGATTGAGGTGAAGGGAATGAGACACAAGAATACATTGGAGAAAAGAATATGCCTCAACAATGTTAGTTGTCAAGATCCCTACTTTTCATGCAAACTTTGCTTTGGTTATTCCTCGGGTTGAAGAACTGTCCCCTCGCCTCCCTTATTATTATCATTTTTCATTATAAGAAATAAACAAATAAATGATTATTTATGTATATTCTTTTTAAATGTTGTGTCTGTGTGTGTGCGCGCTTGTGTGCGCGTGTGGAATTAACAAATGAGGCAGTTTCATGGGGTCAATTTTATTCACTACACTCTAACCACTAGATGCATCACACTACCCCTAAAATGGACATGGGTTAACTGAGGATTGAGCCACAGATTTTATAATACTTTACATAACATGGCTTGGAAATTAGGCTATACTCTAGGAGCTACTAATTTATTCATATTAAGTGACTAAAAATATCACATGGAGAAATTTGATCTCTCTTTCTTTGTTTTAATAAGTTTTGGTTTAAAATGGATTCAGGACCATTTAATTTTTTTACATGTTGTCACATACATACGTATATATGTAGTTATTTATTTTTCATTGAATTGTAAAGTATCTCACTACTATTAATATAATAAAATTCTAAAATATATAATTTTTATTTTTTTTTAGTTTAATTTACGATTATTCTAAATATATTATGGAGGAATAGTTGGTTTTTTGGTGTAAAAATATCCATATTTATCATAGGAAATCTAGTTTTTTTTTTTTTTTTTGTTAAGTGATATTGTGATCTCTACTCTTCCATAACTTTGCATTAGGGATTTTTATATTATGTTTATTAAGAAGAAGAAAAAAACTCACAAATTACAGGTAATAGGCATGATTAGAAGAAAATAGACTTACCAATATTTCTCTATATGACCCAAAGAAATATTCTAATTGTATGATCCTAAAATATGTGTCTAATATTTCCTTCTTGCTAAAATTAGATTAATGTCTTGTTGGGATATGCTTGCTTTCCTAAACCCTACCACCAAAGTATTATGAGTTAAAGGTACATGGAGTTAACCAAATGGATTAATTTTCCTTCATTATTGTTTTTCATTCTTAATTAACGTTCAACCATCTAGAGTTCAATTTTATAGCAACACGAGATTTAACCTTCATTAAATTATATAAATTGTGTAACATAAGGACTTGTCCCCACTCTTGAAGCATACTTTTTGCCTTTGGTATTCCTTAGGAACATTTTGGAAAGGTGTGAACTTTATTAGAAAATTTCAAAATGTCCCATCCACACTCATGCTATCACTTAACCAAAGCAAGGACTTCTTAGTGGGAATCGTCCTTGTGTCTTTCAAGTAAATTGTGTTTCTCAAAATATCCCATGATAATCCCATCTCCACCTAGTTAAAAAGAAAAAGAAAAGAAAGAAAAAGCATGAAAGGTGTGCCCCATACCTCCATAATAATCCCAAATGTGCCCCATACCTCCAAAAGCATAAAACTCAAATAAAACACAAGGAAGTTGTAATGTAGTTCATTTCATTATCATTTAGAAATCATCAAATTGAAACCAATATCATTCTCATTCGTCATTTCATAACATGTCTTTTAGGGCCACCATCCACTTCTTAGGATAGATGTTTAGGCTTGGAATCCATCATTGATCGCTTTGTACACCATGTCATTGTTATTTGGATGTTCAATACTATAATAGGAGTTGACAACTTGGTTTTTAAAAGGTAGAATTTTATATTTCTCATTACCTATTTAAAAGGACCATTATCCAACTTTTCATGTTACAAACTCTACCTATATGCTCCAATTGCTTATTGTTGGTTTTTTGTGTTAAATATATAATTTTGAAAGTATTTAAAGTTTTCATTGTGGAAAACAAGGATTGTCATTTGAATATCGAAATTATCATCATTTACCATTTTACGTTATATGTTTGCAATATTTTCTTTAAAATTTAAAACCTTAAACACTTTATTCTACATGTGTCATTTTGATTGGAGGGATAAAATGTTCATGTTGAAGATAATTATTGGGAATTCCTTATTGAATTTCATGACATTATTCAAGAGATATTGACTCAAGGGTGTTGAGTTACGAAATGGGTATGTATTTACTATTAATTTCATCACTGTTTTCCTTGATTCTTATCTTTTTCATATCTTAATGTGCTAATATATTGAGGAATTATGGTAAGAAATTAAGGAATTATTTGCAGTTATGATTTAGCTAACTTTTACCCTTCTTATGCAAGAAAGCGACAAAAGGAACAATTGTTGTTATCTAACGTTGGAACAACAAAATCCGACAAGCAAAGGAAGGAACGAGTCGGTTACGGACAAGGCTGAGAGTGAATCAGAGGGATCAGCGCGGAATAGGAAAGATGTCTGAAGATAGCAATCAGTTGCAAATCCCTCAAGATCGGGAGATCCTGAGGGATCACATTTATCTTTTACCCTTTTTTATTATAAAAGACGACAATTGTAAGAAAAAAGGGGGAAATCTCTATTATTTTTTGAATTGTAAGTTTACTTATAGACTCTTGTTGTTGAGAGAACACAACTATATTGTAATTCTCTTTAAGTTCAATGTTTAATATATAATTAAAGTTGTTGTTCCCTCGCATTATCTAAAGTAGCTCAGTAGTGTTCGTTGGCGACTAAGGGCCTAGCATCTGGTGGATTTAACTGCTTTCTTTGTGTCATACATTTATGATTCTCGCAAGTGTGATTGGTTTGATAGTTTTCCTGCTTTCTGTGATTTTATCTCCTTCACTATTTATTAGTTTCCTGTATTGACGGAATATCTCTGCTTTATATGATTTACAACACTGTTGTTTGATTCACTTTACCTTCATTGCAGATTAAGTTACTTAGATAAGTATTCAGATTGATTTAATCAACTGTAAAGAGTTTGATTATCGTTATTGGACTCTCAGATTGATATCATTGCTATTTGGATCATTTACTAGAGATTGAGTTTTATTTAGATTAAATCAGTTAAGAAGAGATGAGTTATTGCTACTGTACTCTCAGCTGATGTTGTTGTTACTTGAATTGTTGTAAGATTTGATTTTAGTAGAGGATTGAGTTTTGATATTTCCTTTAATAATTGCAATTGGAGTTTATTAGATGCATCTACTTATTCTTGTGCCAAGATTTGTACTACAATTTAGGAAATATTACTCTTTGAAATAATAGCAGCCACATATTGTGTACACTCTTGAAATAAGAGGACTTGCCCGAGTTGATGATTAATGTGGGATAATTAGGAGCTTTAAAAGACACCTTTTATCAGCCAACAAGGGGCTTTAAAACATGGATATGCATTATTCATAACCATCTTTGATGGGAAATTTCCAAAAAGCATAACATAATCTAGGCATACCTAACCTAAAATTGAGACATCTAAATGTTCAACTGAACAAAACTTTACCATGCTCATAATTAGAGATTATAATTAATGATTTATGATTTGGATTATGCAGTGGGGATCATGAGTAGCAAACTATCATGTTGAGTATAGCTTCTAAGTCATCTAAAGTTTTGGACCTTATGCCTCTCAATATGCTATTATAATATTTTGATTTTGGACTTTACCACTTAGACTTTATGTTTAAAACTTGCTTATATCGAAAAGATGATATTTATGTGTTGACCTAGCTTTGTTTCATTATTCATATTTTTTTGGAATACTTATATCGATAAATAGATAGATAGATAGATAGATAGATAGATAAATATAGGATGACTCAATCACTAGCCACACATAATATACATAACCTTGAATGACTCAACTAGGTTTGGGTCCATGACCTATGGCCCTCCTCAATAACAAGATACTTTGGTTAGATAATTCAATTGATTGAACTAACCCTTCAACATTTTTTCCCTAAAAAAAATCCCGGTGACTTGTTACCACCTTATTAGTAAAATACCTATACAATATATAAAGAAAACATTGTTTTGTTAATTTAATCATTTGTAATATGACACACGGCGTAATATATATTTACATTGTATTGGTGTTTGAAACTTGAACTTTAGTAAATTCTAAATTAATACTTTACATTTACAAAATTAAGTAAATCACTATTAACAATTAATGTAATGATTCTAATTACCCTTTCCTTTATTCTGCGTTTTTAAAACTTATATAATATGATATATAAAAACCCAAATTCCAAATAAAATATTAAACCAAAATATATTGATAATTTTTCCATATATTGGTTTATACTTTTGATTGAAAGTGACAAATTTCTACTTATATTGGTTTATACTTTTCATTGAAAGTGACAAAATTCTACTTATATTGGTTTATACTTTTGATTGAAAGTGATAAATTCTACATATCTTATTAGTCCCTGCCCTCCGGGCTGGCAGGGACTATAGTAATCAGTTTTTGTCGGTGGCTATTAGTCTGACACGAAAACCAAGAATTTATTTGAACTTAGACCAAAGTTTCTTCGCATGCCATACAATATTTTATATTTTCTTTAGCTTTTAACCAATCAGAAGGATTTTCATCTTATTTGGCCTCCAAACGAGGTAGGGAGGCTTAAAAGTTAGGAAAAAGTTAGGAAACAATGGGCTAATTAAAGCAATTGGAACGCTTGATCAAGTAATGCTATGTTAGCATTAGCATTAATCGGTAAACATTTAATGTTAAGAAAATGTATGGCTTATGGGGTATTTTGTTTGATGGTTCGCAGCTGTTGGCAGCTGTTCTTCATGTGCTGTACGTGTCTTGATGAAGTGCTGTACGTGTCTGCAGGTGCTGGCTCCTATGGGCGTCCTCCATTCCTTCTTATATCACCACACCGCAACTTCATTTCTTGTCTTGGCGGCGAATGCACAGGAGATCGGCCTCCCCACAGCATCGACTCAGTTTTCCTCTTCTTGGCGGTGAATGCACAGGAGATCGGCGTCCAGGTAAATGAGCTTGCTGTATAGTTCAAACTGCATGATTCTGCCTTGCTGAGTTTTCCAACCAGCTGACTCTGGTAACATTATTTTTCTGCTCCCTGGGCCGTCTTATGTTTGATCTTGCATCTTTTTCTGCATTGAATCACACATTTAGTTGTCAGTCATTCACTGCAAGCTTATGTTTTCCATCTCTTCTAAATATTATAATCATATTCCTATGTATATGAATATATTGAATATAATAATATAAATAGGCACGAGGCATGCAATTATTTCTATACAATAACATGTTATATTGTCATTCTCATGCCTATATGACATGCTTTTTCAGGTACGTTTTTAGAACTCCTGGAACCATATATTTTAAAGGACATGCTTGGCTGTCTACCTCCTGAGGTAATATAAAGACATTATTACGAATTAGTCAATACTTTTAGTATCTTCATGGTAATTGTAACTGGCTCTTCTCATGCAGAAGTTACTAATTATTTCAATTTGTTTGAACAGGTGACAGGAACCACAACAGTAAAGCCAGAGACGTTTGCGTGCAAGACGAAGTTACCTGGTATCTGAATATGCTCGATTTGCAAAAAGCATCCTGCCTTCTCCACGCCCGAATTCAACTGTTCAGGTAAATCCAACCAGTTCCATTGCAATTGCAACAATTCAAGCTTAGAACAGTAAATTTGAGTTATGAATTTTCCATAATTCAAACCGTTTTTTCAAATGTCAAGTCGGTTTAAACTACAAAAATTAAAATTTGACTATTTTTTATCAAATAATTCATTCAAAAATAACTAATTTTATGTATTTACCTGGGTGGAAGTTAATAACAGATACCGCTGCCAGTAAAGTTTGCCCGGCCAGCAGAGTTTAGTCGGCAGAGTTACAGGACACCGCTGCCCACAAAGAACCAGATCATGCTCATTATTATCCCTGTAAAAACAGGGCATGCTCAAGAATGGCGGAATCTGTTAGTGAAGTGCTGAAAATTAGCAGGAAAACATGCTCAAGAATCTAATATTTTATTCTTTTAAACAGGGCATGCTCAAGAATGGCGGAAAATTAGCAGGAAAACATGTTTATTCTACCATTAAAACAACAAAACCCTTAGCTTTCATTTATTTGTAAATTTACACCATACCCATTTCTCCCAAATTGACTGGTTAGCATGTCTATGGCCATACCTGCAGAATTTTAGCTCTGAAAAACGTGCAGTTAATACCTTATCTGCAAAACAGAAGAATTCCATTTAGAAGATTCAAGTATTGTAATTTGTGGGCATGTTATAGATATCATTTATTTGTAAATTTACACCATACCCATTTCTCCCAAATTGACTGGTTAGCGTGTCTATGGCCATACCTGCAGAATTTTAGCTCTGAACCCAATCTTTACAAGAGGAACACGCAGAATAATATAACAGCTTACATGCAAATGAAAACGTGGAGGCAGGAGGTAGTGTGGGATGCCAGACTGTTTGGTATACACCTGAGATGGCCGCCGCTGGTTCAAGGTCTTCATATAGACCACGAGCAGAAGATCAATTATCTTGATTAATACAAAATTTCAAGAACAGATCTGTCTTCCATGACAATGAAACCCCGCTGGTAGTTCTGCCATCGTCTGTCTTATAAGCCACCCACCGGCGACTCTCTTTTTACCCTGGATTGCATTAATTCAGAAAATTTAACAAACAAAAAGACAATAACATAATTGGCCAGCATTGCCAGGACAAACAATGGGGAAAATTAAATCTGAGGTTGGGAATTTTACCTGCAGCACACAGACACAGAAAAAACTAAGATGTAACTGCAAAAGATCTGCCCATGGCGGTGGCCGCTTCGTCTTCCATCCATTTTGGGGGAAGTAATAATTGCAGTCTCGATAAGGCATTGCTCCATTAGATAGGTTTTTACAGTCGGGAGCTAGCTGGTAATGGACATTGGAGCCAACAGTTAATGGACGTCGCTGACAGCCAAGCTAATCAGCTAACCTTCGTTCCACCGCCCGCTACAAAATGATTTATTTATGCCAGAATAAGGCATTTGGTATGCATGCAGGTTTGTGTTGAGCATGAGAGATACGTGGCCTAAACATGTGTTTCTTTTCGATCTTGTTGATGCTAACCCCATCTTGTAAGTTGAATATCCACTCGCTCTCTCGCTAGGGCTGCAAGCATGTAAAATATAAAACACTAATGCAAATCCAATTAAATCCATCCTCAATATTTAACACGTGTAACTCTAAAATTACCAATACACAAACACATATATGTGTTGATTGAAAAATTCCGGTAATTAATTGTATGAGGAAATGCTTGTCCCGACATATTGTGCCATCTTAGGTCGTGGAAAAGAAATGATCCTTAAAAGCCAGAGCCACATAGTGGCATTACTTGTTACGATTACAAAATATGTTAGCACCCGTTCGTGGAGGAGGGAATTGAATAAGCCACTACAGTGAACACGGGAATTTAATGCCATAAAAGTGCGAAAGCGAGGCATGAGCCTGCTGGGTGCTCTTCATGGGAATCCCAAGATCGTGGAACATTCATGGCCATAATCAGAAACAACTAGTTAGCCAGTAAAACGTGAAAACATTTAACAAGGCCTTTCTTTCGCAACATAATTATTCTAAGACAATTGATTCATGCAAGACACTAGAAACTCGCTTCCAATCTCTTAAACCTGCCTCGTCTCATTTCTTAAATATTCCAAGAACAAAAAAAGGATTTCATCAGTACGCTCCACGAAATCCAGTTTATCTTAAACAAAACAATTAATAATGCAACGAGATAATGTAAAAAATAATTCGTATATTATCTTTGGAAAGTTACAGTTTTCATGATACAACAGCAGCATAGCTCTCGGCACTATATCCAGGAAGCTATAAGAGAAAACAGCTGATACAAAACCACAGACAGAAAAATGTCCTTACAAGCCTGTCTGTGGAACACTCATTAATCTTTGTATCTAAAATGATTGCTCTATAGGGCTTCTCAAAACATATACACTTTTGGCTGCAAGTGACACTTTCCCTGGGAAAAAACAGCAAGCCCAAATATCACAAGTAGCAAAACATTGCTGAAGCCCTTTGAACATCTATTGCCCCCTTTGCCAGTATTAATGTATTTTCTTGAATGTTCTGAGTTAAGAAACATTTGTCTACTTCTCAGTCCCCATCTTATTTTAATGTATAGCAGGGTCCCTAAAGTGGAAATTGGTATTCACCTCATGAAGCAATTACTGATTTGATTCGGTGTACAACTGTGAGCCGATACAGGCACTCGTTACCCTCCAATCTAAACAACAAATACAGTGCTCTTGCTAGCCACAAGATCTTATTACGAGGCTACACATTCAATACTTGATTTTACATGCCAATCAAACGGCAATAAAAGGAAAAAATAATCTACAGTCTACAAAATGTGGCACACTGATGAGAACGTTGGGTGCCAGAGCTGTATTCTATAAAACCACGAGTCTCCAAAATGACATGTATACAGGTTACTTTTTCAAATTGTTACGTGAAAGAATTCGCTTGCCAAAAGGACTAATGCGCAAAGTTGGTAAATGTGGCCGAATTGCATCAACCAATGTAGAATGAAGAGAACCCTGCAAGCAGCCTCTTATGTCACTAGTCATGGCTATGCCCACAGTCAGTCTTTCCACTCAAAATGACAGGCCCTATGAGCAACTACAACAGCTAATTAGATAGAAGTAAAGGATATCAAGCTTCGAAAGTAGCAGCAAAATAGTCCATAGTGTGAGCTCAGGCTGACAAACAAACAACGAATTAGAACTAAAGAAGATTGAACTACTCATATTGCAACTAGAATCGGGAAGAGTCAAAGCTTACTGTTCTTGTCCTCGTAAACCAAAATCACAGTGGGTAACTATGCTTCGCGAACAGGCGTACCGACGGAGGAGCCAGCAACCGCCACGTTTCGCTCATGCTTTTACGGGCAGATAGGCTGCGGGCTGCGGCAGGGACTAGCTGCCCCGCAGCCCATCTTGTTATGCATGTAATTTAATTTCTCTTATCAATCCATAATAAATGATAATCAATAATAAATGATAGAGTTATGGACATTGATGTTTTGTATTTATATTTGGATTAATGTCATGGAGATTTATTTTT
>APFE030504270.1:0-20522 GCA_000404065.3 Pinus taeda
GTAAAATATATTGCATATGTCAAACATAATCATATATAATAAAATTATATTCTGAAACATTGTTCAGATACTATAAAATGGTATCGTACAGATACTATATATATATATAACAAGTAAATTACAATTATTTTTATTTAAGGTGTTTTCGGTGTGTAATTCAATTTTTGGTGATTACTATGATATGAATTGTTAGGTAAATAAAGATGCAAGTTAGTTATTTATCTATTGATATTCCTTGGCATGCTTCCCCTGCAGTTTCAATTGAATTTGAAGAAAGTATTCGAAAATTTAGAAATAGTTCAAATCACAAACCCTCCACCTCTTTGATTAAGTTTCCCATCAATATGCAGTATTGTATTCTTTACAATAAAATTATAACTTTCTTGCAAATTCGGCATCCCTATTTCTTTCTTCCATTGTATTCAACCAGCATAGCCGTATCACATGCATACCTCCCAAAATACTTCTTTACAAATCTAAAATGGTTTGGAAGAAATTTCCAAAAGAGTTTGTTTAATTTTAAATCTTTCGTTGCCACTCAAATCGTGGATTCGAGCCCCGAGAGCCCCTTATGAGCTTAGAATAGTGATAGTTTTTTTTTATAAGGCACTTTGTTGTGGAGTCTTTTAGGCCACTAAATTTGTATATACATTCAAAACATATTTTAAACAACTAAAATTCATGATGATGCCAAAATTGTATTGTATAATTTCAATGAAAAGTCAAAAACTGGGTGCATTATTTTTATATAATTTCGGAATTTTTAATATAAAAAAAATAAATGATTTTGTTTTCTGATTTTGGTTGGATGTAGGTGAAATTTCTATTTTATTTAAAGATTTATTTTAAACTTGTCTAATAATATTAAATTGATATTTTTTAATTTTTAGAAATTTTGGGAGTTTATTATAATTTTCAGTAAAAAAATATATAATACAATTTAAAATATAAATTTAAATTTTTTTAATTGAATTTTCTTAATTATACATTAAAAAAAATAGTTTCAAAATAAATATGTATTTTAATTAATTACTTACTTTCTTAAGGTTTGATAGAATATATTGGTTTTAGTGGATTTTAAGCATCATTATAATCATTGTCATATAAATAATAATGACGATGTAAGATTTAGATATAATCATTATCAATACATCGCACCTTAGAATATTAAATCTGACCACAAAATAGATGTTTTTGTTTAGAGTTCGAAGTAATTTTAAGAAACATCTTATTTTCCATATTGTTTATCTAGATTCAAACAGTTATCCATATATTTTTAAGCATTCAAATATATATATCTGTCTGTACACACACTCACGCACACACACACATATATATATACTAAAAATTCATAAGTATTGTTGTAAGTAACGAAATGAATAACACTACAAGCACTTGGAGGAATCTATAGCCTTTTTGGATTGGCAGGCTCAATATCATTAAGCTCCTCTATCACAAAAAAAAAACCCTTGCATGGTGGAGCATCAAACCACCCAATCTTGACCCCTTTGCCTTGTCACCACATCCAAGTTCCTCCTCTCCCTCCTCTTCGTCTCCCCCTCCTTCACACCACCTCAAGCTCAATTTTGATGGTGCCTCTAAGGGAAATCGAGGTGAAGTTGGCATTGGAAGAGTTTTTAGGAATAACACAAGGAAAATCATACACTTATACAAGGGCCACATGAGATTCAGGAGAAACAACACAACAAAAATGGGAGCTCTAAATGAAGTCCTCCATATTGCTCATAGAAATTGCCTCTTTCCACTAGAGGTTGAACGAGACTCTCAGATCACCATCCAAATAGCCAAACATATTCTCAGTGGACCTTTAACCACTAAGTAATCCATCGAATGGTGATTGGAACATCTAGTTCGATAGTTGGCTCACATCCTTTGATAGTAAGGAGCCATTATTTTTCCCCATGTCAAGTGTAAGGCAAATTCACTTGTTGATCATATGGCCAACAAAGGAATTGAAGATCATTGGCCCAATGAGAATTGGTCTCTTTCTTCCTCAGTGATGGTTGATTGGCTTCCTCAGTGTCTGCAACTGGCAAAATGAGATTTCCTCTTCTTGAATTCGGGTGACCCAATAGCCTCAAGCTCTCATCCTAAGGCCCACACACCGTAGCTGCCACATGGATCCCCTCCGCACCAAGTGGTGCTCCCAACATTCACTCCCCCTCTTGCATGTCAGTTGCCATAGTATAGGACTCCTATGTTCTCACACTTGAACATTAAAATAACCTTCCTCAAGGATGAAATTTCCTTCTATCATTCTCCTCGACGCTTCTCACAACTTTGTTTCTTTAATTATGTTCTGCAACCTCCTAACCATGAATTGTGACAAGGGGAGAGGTCAGCACCCCAGGAGAGGGAGAGGGAGAGGGCACCCCCCACAACCTTCGACAACGCCACTATCACATATATGTTCAACAACGGAATTCCCGACTCCATTCACAGGGACGTCATGGTTATGGAGGAATCTGAAATATGTAAAGGTCACTCAATGCTTTGGGCGCTAAGGAACCTCATCGTGCGTCAACTAAAAGAGCATGTGCATGAAAGAATGAGAGTTTTTGGATGGATAACAGATCTCAGGATTATGGCTAGAGACCTTCGCATGCAATTCTCGCCCAACATTCCCTCCTCTTCCCCGACTCCTTCCACCTCCCATTCCCTGTTGGTTGGCTCCTCCTCCCCATCCTTTCCTTGCACCCCCATGGTCCATCCCCCTCCCTTCCAAGATCCCATCCCCTTGGTGGTTGATGTGCCCTTGTCTCCTCCTCGCCCCAGCCCTTATCGTTGCTTTATTCTAGAGGAGCAACCGGCAAACACTAGCAGCTTGTAGGCTCATGGCACTGCCCAGGTGCAATGTGGTTTCTAGTGTAGAAACTATGCAATTTCAGTGAGACATAATTTAACTCTCATCGACATGGTTCTCTCAGGTCGGTCTCTCCTCTGCAATTTGTCCTCTCTACAAGTCACTCATGTTTTATCTTTTTTAAGGTGGACAATGTGGACAATGCAGTGCCCCGAAGCTCCTTAGCTCATAATGCATCATTTTTGCCATTTCATGCAATAATTATGTATTTTCTATTCGAAAATGATTTTAGTCAACAATTATCTAGTTATGCAATCTACACAACTACAAGGTTGTTTCTCCTTCTGAGAGCATAGTCCTTCCGCTTCTCATCTCTGGTTTCCTCCCTGCGAGGGAGAGAATGCACTCTTGACCGTATTTTTTATAACTTCATACCTGTTAACATAATGTGAATATATTTACTTACAAAAAAAATTAAATGAATAACACTTAGTAAGAATCTTGCTCCACTATTTTATAGTCATTTGATATAAAAATTCATACATATAAATTGTAAAATAAATTATTATTAAATTTTAATATTTAAAAATAATATATTTATATGAACTTATTTAATTAAATAAAAAATTTATTGAAGAAAATTTTCCCAGAAAATCACATCCAAATTCATTTGTGACATATTTCAAATCAACAAACATAATTCATAATTAATCCAAAAAATTAACTAATTCACAAAAATTAACCCAAAATTACACTGCGAACTACAGAAGATTAAAGGAACATAGAGCGAGATCTGCTAAAAAGTATTATTACGTTAGCACTTAAATAAATTAAACAAAGGATATCAATTCTCGAGATTTCAAATAAGTTACAAGTTACTGCAGACTCATACTGAGTCGTGCATCATGGTTCCATCCGAAAAACAATAAATTACATTACTTTTGAATTGCCCAAAACTATATTACACAGTTGTGCCAATTGGGACACCACCTGTTCAGTTTTCTATTTTTCATTATGAAAAATCTATTCATCCAAATTATCTTAAATTCTTCAGAGACTTACGCCCACAGACTTTGTGTGGAGAAAAACTGCACTGCTCAGACCATCTTGTTAAATTTTTGCCTGTAGAATAATTAGTTATTAACATTACTATTATTAAATTTATTTATTCAAATAAAATATTTTAACCACAAAACTGTCAAAATATTATAGAAAAATTAAAATTAATTTTTTATCTTTAAAAAAAATTTTAATACAAATTTATAAAAACTTTAGAATCTTTTCTAGTTCTAATAAAAATCAAAGCTTTTTTTACCAAAATCCAAAAATATATAACCTTACCTTATAGAATAATAATATACAATAATACGTACAGAAATAATAGGATACCTTCAAATCGATATTCGCGACACTTGCCCAAGTAAATTGATATTAAGTGTACTTATCACGCTTATATTGAATGTTTCTCTCAGATTCAAGAAGGCGAAAAAACACCCTAAAAGTTAACCAATAATATGAAATGTAAATAAATCTAAAATATTTCAAAATAATAATAAATTTGAGACGTAATATATCACTCTAGAAATATTGGGAAAACAATTTAATCGACTAATAAACTAATATAATGATCACTATAGAAATATTGGGAAAACAATTTAATCTACTAATAAACTAATATAATGTTGAAAAAATCATACACCGTGTTTGTTGGTAATTATATAATGATGACAAAATATATGTGTAAGAAATATAAGGGAGTGTTTTAAAATTATTTGTGGTTTGTTAATCTTTGGATGTAAAGAAATAAGTTAATGATCAAAGATTTAGAGACATTTGGAAGGAGTGAAATTATACTTTTTTATAAATCACAGCGATATTTTTTGAATTTATCTTTATGACTTTTATATTGGACATAGTTAGAGTGGGACACGCAATATGATGTGACAATGTAAATATGTATTTTAGGTAATAAAAATAAAAGAGTTGTGTATTATTGCTCTTGAAAATATATTAAAGGCTATCACATATGACTAGACTCCTAACTGCAAGGAAAAAAATTGGAATCAATTATGCCCAAGAAGCGTCCATGGATAAAAAAAAAAGAAGAAAAATTCTCCAATTATTCCGCACTTGAATTGTTGGTTGAGAAAACTACAAATAGAATACATTAAAGGCGATAAACTTCATGGGTGGTACTAATTTAGAAAAGACTACGAGAGATAAAGGAAGTCATATTAAAAGAAAAGGGACAATGGAAGAAAAGACTACCTAAACCTAGAAATTAGGACACTGTTAAGGGTTAAGGAGGTGCGAACTAAAAAATAAATACTAATTCCTTCTTTTGGTAGGGAGGTGTTGGAGCTCGGGGGGAACTGCTCGACATTGTAGCTCGCAGTTAGGAGGTACATGAAAAACTTTAATATATTTCTAGAAAAACTTCAAATAAGTATAATGTTTCTGAATAATATTGTGTTAATCATGTTATTAAGATTAGCATAGGATTATCTAGAAATTGATATACTTATTATCACGTTATTCATGCTATTATCATTCATCTAGATGAAGCATTGGGAATTTTTGTTCTTGGTTAGTATCCTGAAGAAGGAATGTTGATTTCCATTTTATCTTTTGAGTGAGGTGTAATATATGTAAATATGATAGATGAAATCCATGTCTTTTGTAATGATGAATTAGAATGTTGGATTTGGTGTAGTTGGTATTGCTGCAAATGGTGCTGGTGTTGTGTGGATTACATCTACCTGTGACCTGTGGGTATAAGTAGATATTGTTACTAGTGTTTTGTCCAGTGTGATGGGTAGTCATAGAGGGTGACTTGTGGAGTCTATTCTCTAGTGGCCCATAGTTTTTATGGTTGGCAGGTTGAAGGCTTTTTATATTTATTTTTTGGGGGGGGTTTCGGCTTGATAGGCTACCACTTCTTTGAGTAGCAGTTGGATTTGGGATGATTTTCAGTAATATCCTCAACATCTTATTGTCCAGTTTTTAGTTCCTATAGTAGCTATTTTTTTGGGCTAACTTTTGGTGTTTGCATCTTGGTTACAACATCTCCCATCTTCCTATATTTTACCTTCACTTCTAGACATTCTTTATTCTCCTTCATATAGACTAGTGGGGCAGGTGTTTCTACTCCATTTCTCTCTAGTTTTATTACTCTAATTTTCCTACGACCATGGTAGTATTAGTTTGTATTCTCAGAGGGTGTATGAAACCTTTCCTATAGGCTGGCGATGATTTTTTTTTACAAATGTTTTGGTCCCTTTCACTACAGGAATTATGTTCATGTGTCCATTATTGGTGATTAGGTTTTCATAGTCGTCAGTTGTTTCTTTGTATGTTGCGATGATATTCAGCTTTGATGAAGCCTCTCACATTCCCCCTGGGAAATTAATCATGTAAAAGTTCTTGTATTTTTGAATTTGTTTTCTTTCCATTTATGGTTGCCGAGAAAGTGTACATAGTGACTTAAACATTCTAATTTATGGGATTGGATCTCATTGTCCAAAAGATGTTTTACACTCTAGACCATCATCATTCTATTTCTATTTTGTATTCTAGTACTTCTCTTAATTTCTTGGGATTTGCATGATAGAATGTATTTGGGCAAGTTAAGAAAAAAACATTGGGTCCTTGTATTGCATCACATTAACTATGAGTTAGTTTTCTACCAGACCATGCCACTTCGACTACAGTTGGATTTGCTTGGCATTAGAGAAATTTTGAGGTAAAAAATGGGCCCCAAAACAAAAATGTACAATAAAAACCGAATTTATAAGAACCATTATGATTCAACATGATGATTCACCAATTTTGGAGTAAAAGCGTAAGAAGGTAAAACAATAAAAAAACGAAAAACCTACTTTTTCAACTTCTCTCCATATGATTTTACTCAAATTTTGATCGGGAGAACTTGTTGGATGCAGAATTTGATTTTGCATCAAAGGAGTACCTATGTTGCATAATTTGTATGGACCCTACTATAAGAAAAATTAAATTTTGCATCAAACGAGTGTTCCCGCTCAAAGTATGAGTAAAGAAGGCCCATTTTAGACCTCAAAATTTCTCTAATAGGATTCTCCCTATCCAATCCTAGATTTTATGTCTTGGGTAGGTTTACATTTTGGATAGAGAATACTTTTCCAGGGGTGTATAATATTTTTTCGAAGCTTGTGCTTTCATTTCTCATGTTGGTCGTTTTTCGGCCATATCCGTGGTTTTTGGAGGTTTGTCTAGGTTTGAAATTTCTTGGAGGGGGTTTACATATTCCATCTAATTATTTTTGTCGTGGCTCGTCGTGTTTTGTCACCATGTCTAGAAAACCTTCATTGTTTGATCTTATTTATGGCTTGGAAGAACTTATTGAAGTTACTATTGTAGTAGAGAATGATGCAAAAAGTTAGGTGGGTCAACCATCTCTTTCGACTATGTCTAAAAGTGCAAGAGGAGGGAATTTACCTGAGGACGTAGACTTAGATATTTTTCGGTTAGATCAAACTGGGAAGCCTCCCAAATGTAAGAATCATAAGAGAAAAAGGAAAATTTTAATTAATTTAAATCAGAATATACAAATATTAATTCTTGGGGTGGATTTTTATTGGGACAGAGTGGAGTGTTTAAATTAGGGGACTTTGGTAGGGTGTTGGGATTTCCCCCAAATGATTGGGAAACAAATGAAAGGATGGATTGAAAATGGTTGGCTGCCTAATTTATTATAAAGACCAAACCAAAATTTCCTTCTTAATGGCTGGTTCATTTTTCATTTCTTCAAATCGGAGCATGTTGAGAACATTTCCTCCATCCCCTGCTTCTAGGGTCATGGTTTCCCCTCTCTCCAGAGATGGACTATGGGCTTCGACCCCATTAAGGAAGCTCATAAATGGAAAATTCTTTGGGTTAATCTCACTAGACTCCCACTAGAGCTATGGTCCAAATGCACCATCATGGAATTGTTCATAAGATTAGTAAGTTTATCTACTAGGAAGAGGGTATTGAGGGGATCCTCAATAAAAGGGCTGTATGGGTCCTTGTTGAAGTTGAATTCCGTGGTGGGATACCTACCATGTTGGATATATATTGGGGGGCCTTTTCTTTTCAATAGAAGGTTGACTATTGGGGAATCCAGTTTAGGTTATTGGGTTGTCATGTTACTACCCATTTGATAGTCGTATTCCAACAAAGATACGATGGAGGCTGTAACTGGATGGGCTAGGGTGACACCAGAGCAGCATGAGATATGGATTTCCATCTATCATCTGAACAATGATCTGGGTCCAGGTAGGGTCAATTGGTTCCATCTATACAAAAAAATCATCTCTCTAACTATTATGAAGTCAATGCAAATATAGGATCTAATCATGTTCATGCCATCTATCTCCCCACTTAATCTTCTTATGGCATCCTTCCAGGGTAGATCTAGGGGGTTGTCTTATCCCAAGCCAGATGCCCTCTCGACACAGGAGGTTCTACCTATGTTGGGTCATCTTATGTTATATCCCTCTTCCTCCTATCAATTTAGAGATCATAAATTAGGTAAGTTACATGTTAAAAGGGATTCTCAACCTTCTCCCATTAATTTTGGGTATTTCCAGGGTATATCCTCCTTGCATCTATCTAAAGACAAAAACTTGGGAAATATGGCCAATGATGGGTCTTTTGGTTTTTCTGAGGCTATGGAGGAAGCCCATTCTCCTCCAATTGATCCTTCCTCCTCTGCTAATGGCATAGGTCCATTTTCTAGTACTGTGCCATGAGTCCTTAGAGGGAACATATATGTTGATGTATCTCCATAATGAAAACCATGTCAATCAATGTGTGGAGCCTGGATTGGCATGCAAAAGAACATCCCTCCACAATATTATTTTACTTAAGAAACCATTTGTTGTTTTATTTCAAGAAAAATGGTCGGCAAAGTGAAAGTGAGGGACCTATTAATGAAAATTTTTCCTACATGGGAGGTCTGGACAGTGTGTTCTTCTGGCATCTCAACATGGGGGCTTCACTCAGGGAGAAATACCATACCACATGCATTCATATTGTAGGATATATATTGAGGAACATTCACATTATATATTGAGCATATAATAGGGGATACAGGGTTTTATATTAGAAGGTATAAAAAATAGAGCTCAAAGTTAATGAAAAAATATAAAGGGGTATAAAAATGTTAATGAAACAAAGTATACCTGAAATATCTAGTGAAAGTGGGTGATTTTCAAATTGGGAAGGTGTAGTGGGTTCGTATTGGTAGAGGGTTAAATAATGTGATTTTTAGAGGTATTTTCCAATATATAGTCAAATTAAGGGTATTTTTTAGTATGCCATGAACATGTGATATTTCAAAGGTTCATTGAGTGAATCCCCCGTGACTCTTGGGGGGTTGGTGGCTACGTGGGATCCAAAATATATATCCTTTAAGGCATTCAAATATTTTGTTGGGATAATTTTTAAAGGCTATATTCAGCGTTCATGTTACAAATTACGCACTCTTAATATTTATGCCCCTTACTCTAATCAGAAAACATTATGGGATCGACTTGATTGATGCGGTCTTATTGAATTAAATTCCCTCATTTTGGCAAAATATTTGAACATGACAATGGATTGTACGGAGGTATGGGATGAGAAAGGAAAATCAAACCTATTAGGTAGATATTTCAAAAATTTATTTGCTCATAAACACATTAAGTATGTCTTTCCATGCCCTCTAAGTCTGGAAAAGAGGAATGGGTCAACCGATTTAGAAGGAATGTCCAAAAGAATGGATTGGTTTCTCTTTCACTCTTTTATGAAAAACTCAACCATCTTTAGTCATGGACCTATTTTTCTAATATATCTAATCATGGTTCCATATTCCTCAAATGGGCAAGGGAAAATGCTTTTCAAATCAATCCTTTTAAGTTTAATCACTCTTGGTTACATGAACAAGACTTTGCTGATTTGGTTCGAATCTCGTGATCCCTTTCATTAGGGATATCATAGAATTCCAAAATGGAGGTTGTCTCTCACAAATTTGAAATGTTAAAGACTTAGTTTAAATCATGGGAAAGGAGGAAGAAGGAGGTCAAAAAAGAGTTGATTGACATAGCCTTATAGGTAACAACTTTAAATGATCATACGAGCCTGACATACTTTGTGGATCTCACAAAGAAGACACTACTAGAATTAGCCAAAAGGAAGCATAAGATATTGGAATTGCAAGAGGAAGAGTGGAGATTGAAGATAAGCATTGTATATGTGGTGGTAGGGGATAAAAATACTCATTACTTCCATAATTTTTCTTCAAAAAGGGAGAACGCTAATTCTATTTGGCATATCAGGGATGGGGAGAATAATGTACTTACCAAGTAGAAAGACATAGAAAAAGAGGTTGTTTGTTTATTTATAAAACAATTCAGAGTGAAGGTGGGAGCAAGCATCTTCCAATAATTGGATTTTATTAATATATTTTCCAAGATGGTGAGCACAGAGGTAAACTCATAGTTGGATAGGACGAGAAAAATGGAGCAGTTTCTTGGGGTTATGAAATCCTTAGCACGGGACAAGAGCCATGGGTTGGACAGATGAATGATTGAGCTATTTCTCCATTTCAAAGACATCATAGGATAGGACCTTCTAGACATGGCTGAAGAATATAGGAAACAAGGCACTATTACAGGTTCTCTCATTGCTATGTTTGTTACTATTATTTCCAAAAATCCTTGTTTATCCTCCTTTTCATATTAGATGCCTATTCTTTATATAATTTTTCATATAATATGGTTTCCAAAATAATTTGTAATATAATAAAATAAACATTATCTTTCTATATAACGCCAGAGAAATTTGGTTTTCTATCTAATAGACAAATTTGAGAAGTAGTGGCCATCTACCAAGATTCTATACACTCAATAAAAAACCTGGAGGATGGAGGAATTCCAGTGAGAATTGATTTGATTAAGGCATATGATAGTGTAAACTGCAAACTTCTTAGGTTGATTCTACATATAATTGGCTTCAAACATAGTCTTATAGATTGGATCATTACTTGTATTACCTCTGCAAATCTAGTTGTTCTTATCAATGGGATCCCAATAGATTTCTTTAGTATTTCAAGATGCCTTTGACAAGGATGTTTCTATCGTTGTTGTTGTTCGTTATTGTCATAGATGGATTGAGCAAAGGGATCAAAGAAGCTAAGACACATGGGACAATCATAGTTTGGAGGGTATCAAGGCATATCATAATTTCACACCTCATGTTTGTTGATGATGTTCTCTTGATAGGGGAAGCTAACATAATTTAATGAAGGGATTTTAACCAAATTCTCTCTAATTTTGGTGAATCAGCAGGCCTCATCATGAATAAACAAAAATCAAAGTTGATTAATGATAGGATGGAAGAGTAGGAAACGATGGAGAATGTCAATATTTTTGAGGTGAAACTGAGTCTGATGGAAGTAAACTTCAAATATTTGGATTTATTTTGAAGCTAAACAAGTATGAGAGTTAGGACTCGGAATGACTTACTAAAAGAATTGCATTAGAAAAATTTTGAGGTCTAAAATGGGCCTCAAAACAAAAAAATACAACCAAAATAACCTTTATAAGAACACATAGGATTGAAGATGATGATGTCAACCATGGGGGGTGATTCACCATTTTTGGAGTAAAAAAGTAAAAGGATTAAAAAAGAAAAATAGAAAAACTATATTTTCAACTCGTATTTTGAACTTATCTCCCTACGATTTTACTCAAATTTTAAGCGGGAACACTCATTGGATGTAGAGTTCAATTATTCATCCAAGTATTTCCCATGTTGCATACTTTCATTGGACCCTTCTACATGAAAAATGAGAAATACATGAAAAATGTGATTGCAATCACATTTTTTCATGTATTTCTCATTTTTTGTGTAGAAGGCTCCATCGAGTGTATGCAACATGGGTACTACTTTGATGATTAATTAAATTCTACATCTAGCAAGTTCTCCCACTCTAAAATTGAGAAAAATTATAGAGAGAAAAGTTTAAAATACGAGTTAAAAAAATAAAATAAAAGTTTTTTCATTTTTCCCTCTAAAATATGATGATGTCACTTAATCTTATTTTATTATTTCCACTATTATTTTATAATATTCCTTAGGAGGCCCATTTTAGACATAAAAATTTATCTAATGATAAAAATATGGCTCTTTGGGAACACAAGTGGGTGACTATGGGAGGTAGGTTGGTCATGATCAAAGTAATGTTGCAGGGTCTCTCAGTCTACTTGATTCATCTATTTAAATTACCAAAAGTACGTATTAAAAGAATAGATGTGATTCTTGCTAAATTTCTTTAGGCGAGGACATCAAAGAAAAATAAATTCCATTTGGTTCACCTTGATGTGATTTCTCAGAGTGAGGTTGATGAGGAATGAGGTATTAGAGATATTAAAAGATTTAATATCGCTTTGCTTGTAAAAAATATATGGATAGCATTCTAAGGTGAATAGTTTTGGAAACAAGTATTAAGAGAGAAATACCTCAACAACCTACAACTCGAGGCATGGATTAATGAAGGTGCACCTCTAAAGAAGTAGGCATCATACATTTTGAGAAGCCTTGTGCATGCCAAACAGTGGATTGTGTGGAATCTACTTTAGAGGTCGGAAGGGGGGACAATATTGAAACCAAACTTAGTGCAATCAAATGTATGAAAGGTTTTCGTGTACTCTTTGTCCCTATTATTTACTTTCTCAAACAATCGGGCATACAATTTCTTAATAACTTTGTAGTTATAAACATCCCTTTCATACTTATCCAATTTGGTTGAACGCTAGAGAACTTGGCATGCCATAGGATCTCGAGGCAGAGTGGAATAGGTATAGATATAGGATCAACCACACTAGAATTATTTCTTCATAGAAGGAAGACACTTTAGCACGGGGAAGTCGTGATATAGCAGGGAAAATTTAAGTCATGGATATATATTCCCGCATTAATCAGGGCCATAGTTTACCATTGAGTGACTCCTAGATATCACAAGCATGGTGGTTGGATATTCCTATGAAACTAAAGTATTTCATGTGGGTAAAGCTCCATAATCGAATGCTTACATGGAAAAATCTCACAAGAAGGGGATTTTAGGGTCATGATATGTGTACTCCATGCGGTAGGGTGTATGAAGAGGTGGTACATCTCTTTATTTCTTTCCCATTTGTACATTTTGTCTAGAAAGAGGTTCCATTGTTGCTCAATATTCATGCTGAAGTGACATATATTCAATTGAAAAGTGTTTTGCTTTGTGGGTTACCAATCAAAAGGAATATAGGGAGCTTGCATTCTACGTCTGAAGGGGAATATGGACGAGAAAGAATGCAAAAATTTTCAATCATATTGACCTTGCAATGAGAAATATAAGTCTAAAGATACAATGATATTTTCAAGAGACCGGGCCTTGGAAGTTGAAGCCATCAAGGAGAATTTATCGCTACAGGGAAATCGGGTCATCTATATTGGTGGTCTATTTTGATGGGGCTTCATATAATGAGGTATGCCTGTGTTGGGCATATATTATATTGAAGCCTGATCAAAGCTATCAATTTTTCTAGTATGGGGGAGAAGGAACTAATAGCTTAGTAGAACTATTAACTCTTTTAGGTGTGTTGAGGTGTGCTATTTAGGTAGCTATAGAGGAGTTGGTGGTTTTTCGTGTTTCTAAAATGATTATTGAGTGGGCTCAAGGGAAAAAAACTTTTGGTCCACCCTTTCTATACCACTGGACACAACACATTAGAGCTTTGGTAGAGTCTTTCAATTTCATCACTTTCATCCACATATACATAGTAGAATATGGTGGTTGATCTCCTTTCCAAACATGGAAGTATTGTTATGCTGGGCGAAATAAGCTTTAAATATTTTTTCCATGGATCCTTCAACATCTTTGGGTGCTTCAATATATAATGGTATTCATTACTCATTTATGGATTTCCCTTCTGAAGTAGTGACCTATTTACAGTACAATTAGATTAATCATGGACGAAAGGTATTTTAAGTTTTTTTTTTTTTTTGCTATTATGGATAATAGTGAATATATTTAGTAGCATTCTACATACAAAAGACATTTAGCATATCAGAAACGAAAACAAACAGTGAGACATTTACGTGTTTTGGGTTCCAGTTATAAATATAGACGATCAACGATAAATGTGTACTCTAGAATCGCAATTTTCTTTCTTTTAAGTGGCTTTTGTTGTACTGAAACTATTAGGCACACAAATGGATGAATATGTAACTAAATTTTGTTTTTCAATGAAATATAGTCATTTTTTCTCTAGTGAAAAAAGATCATGTTATTATGGATGCTCAATATTATGAAAGAATGGAATATGATGTTATTATGAGGAAGATTAGGGAAGAAACCCTATCTACGGAGCAACCCTGGTATCCATTAAGAGGATATGAAAGACAAAACCATAGAGTTTAACTAAGGTAGAAGAACTAACCAAGTGGTATAGGTAATAAAAGTATGCACACAGTCTATTTAAATATTAACACTCAACTTGTATTAAAATTATATTCTTAATAAGTGTAGAATATATATATATATATGGCAATAAAAAAAGAATTATTAGAATTACAACTGAATTATGTGTAGATTAGTTATTGCAAGCCATGAAAAAGATAAGAACCTTGTAGGCTAGCCAAAAGACAAGCAATTCTGAAAAACAAATTAATATGGGTTAGAGAAATCCTTAACTATTCCCCATGACAATAGTCCACTAAGCCTCTAGCAAAGTCTATCTCCTCCAAACTAATTAATAACCACATAACTCATATGGATATACGATAATAATACATAAAATACAATGTACATATATATGGTTATAAAGAGCCCGATGAAAATAACAATGTCATAAATGCCCCGATTGCACTGATATTTATATGTAAGAACATAAAAAATTATTATTCCATGCATGCATGATGAACAAATAGGAAAATAAAAATATTAAGGTCATAAAAGCAATGATTACGATTATATCGACATGCGAAAGCTCAAAAAAAAAGTATACAATATATTTTTCCCAAAAATAGAGAAGAAGAATCTCATTTCTGGCCATGCAAGCATTAACCATAATTTATATTATAGAATAGAAAACTCTGAGTTCTCAAAGGATAAATCCTTATTAAGAATACATTAAACATTAGGGTTATAGTGACCGGATTCTTGCCCGAAAGAGTCTTATTAACCCCTGAGATAAATATAAAAGAGTACATTATAAATCTTGGCCAGATTATAAGCCTTTTATATTCACCCTAAATAAAACCAAATTTCACGTAGCTGGTGAATAAGTTGAAGCCCAAAGATGGAAGAAAAGAACCTACAAAGGGTAATAATGAATGGGCACCTGTAGTGGTCGTAGTGGAAGAAGAAAATTTACAGGTACTCAATCCTAGAAAATGCCCCATATCAAAACTTATATAAGTGAAAATGGTATATATATTTGATACCGAAGTATTCCATTCCTAATAGGGTATTGGAGTAGTATTCCATTCCTTGTAATAGGGTATTGGAGTAGAGATTTATCCTTTTCTCACCAAGGTGAGTCGTAGTGGAAGAAGAAAATTTACAGGTACTCAATCCTAGAAAATGCCCCATATCAAAACTTATATAAGTGAAAATGGTATATATATTTGATACCGAAGTATTCCATTCCTAATAGGGTATTGGAGTAGTATTCCATTCCTTGTAATAGGGTATTGGAGTAGAGATTTATCCTTTTTCTCACCAAGGTGAGATATTGGTTACCCTGGGGTCTTTTACATATTTTGATGAGAGACTTTTCAAAGTAATTTGAAGTGGACTAAGGGTTTTCCTCTTGTTTTATTCTTAGGTTAGTCCCTGGCCGCATTTGAGTTTTGATATGAGGCATTATCTAGGATTGAGTACTTGCAATATTTCTTATTCTGTTATGACCACTACACCACTACAGGTGCTCATTCAATATTACCCTTTGTAGGTCCTTTGTTTCCATATTTAGGCTACGTGAAATTTGGTTTTATTTAGGGTGAATAGAAAATGCCCATAATCTGGCCAAGTTTTGCAATGTCCTCTTACAAGCGCAATAGGAAAATTCCCTCTAGGAAAGTGCCCCATATCAGTCCTAGAAAATGTCCCATATCAAAACTATTTTCCATGTTGCATCAGTACGTGAACCGAATTGCATAAGGCCTCCACGAATGAAAGCCTCAACAATTTAGAACATTCGTTGCACAACCGTATATACAATATTGACAGAGAGAGGTAATGTCAATGTTAGGTTTATATATATATATATATAAAATAACCCATGTCCTTATGTTTAGCGGGTAAATTATTCTAGAACCACAATCTAGTATAGTAATGACCCTGTGCTTGTATAACAAAGTAATACATAAGCAAGTTTCGATACTATGTTCAACCCATCATTGGTGTTAATATCATTTTAGAAAGAAGAATGTAACATAACACGATGCTACTTGATGTCATTAGTATAAAAAGCAAGTTGGAAATGTACAAGGTGTTTTACTTCCGAAAGTTAGAGTTAGAGTTCTATTGTGTAATTCATAGCAATACATAATTGTTTTCATTGTTGGTTTGAAAACTAAATTGTGATAGATTTTACAACTATATATATATTACATTTTAATTTAAAAAATTAATATGTACTTTTATTTTAAAATTTATGTGATATTAAATGCATTACATAACTCTGGTTTATAGAATTATACCTCTTGTATTGTTATGTCTCTTATTTTAGGTCTTATTTAATGAATTTTATCTTTTTCATTCTTTACTATTATGATTATTATATAGCTTGGGTTTATCTAATTATAACATTTACATTAATATATGTTTCATTTACATAACCCATGTTTATATAATGTTATGATTTATATTCAGAGGAGAAGCGCTTAGTGGTAGAGATGGAAAAAGATAGAGGAGCATGGCACAGATTGCAGAGGTTGATGTTTCGATAATTGCAGTGGCAGATACTACATGCTCAGGTTCCTTAGTTGAAGCACATGGTTACATCGCTAGTATTTTGGGCCTACCTGGGTTGTGTCGGGAGGTACAAAGGGCCGCGTCCCTGGAAATGGTCACAGGAGGGGTTGTGTGCCTCAAATCTATGATGAGGGAGTTGATTGTTAGGGTTTTTCTCGGGTTGTCATGACCTGTTCAGGGAGGCGATGGTGATGGTTTTGGAGGAGGGGTTTTGAAAGAGGGTTCAACGGTAGCAGTGGCAAAAGTTCGTCAGGCGATGGTGGCATCTATGGAGGAGGAGAGTTCGACGATAATAGTGGAGGACGATGAATGCTCTTGTTCCTCAGTTGATGCACCTCAGTGGAGATGCATACCTATGTCGTGGTTTGTCTTGAGCTTGTCATGGGAAGATCTATGTTGTGTTATGTGTTTTGTTGTCCATGGAGGTGCAGATCTAAGGTGCGTCGTAACATTTTGACTGCAGTGTTCCGAGAGTCACTGGACTGAAGCTTGTTTGCATATGAAGCTTCCACAGAACCCTATTCACCCCAACCCCTGTTTGGTGACACCCATTGCCCGACTGGGAAAAGTAAGTTTCGGTGTTGCTGGGATGTCTTAGAGTTTCGGTGAGGCATGTCGAAGCATCCTCAAGTGCTTATTTGCGAGTCAGTATATATTTTGGTGGTGTTCCTTCTTGTCGTTCAAAGTATCTTCTACTGTTATTTCCTATTTTTGGTCAAAGTATTTTTTGGAGTTACTAAGGTGTCTTGGGGTATCAGTCCCAAAATCTCGAAGAGTCATTTGGGTTTCTCTATGGTCCTTATGCCATGTTTATCTTTTATATTTTTTTTCGAGTTTGATGACTTGTATTGTAATGTTTGGATGCACATTGTTTGGGCTATCTTTAATGCTCGCTTGTGAGGTTTTTTGGTGGGCTTGTATACTTTGTACAAGTATTGTAAATATATTTTTAATGAAAAATATTTATATGTTATTTGATGGATCTCATTTCTTTCATTCTTTTTTGTTAGGATTATTTTCAATTTTGTTAGGTATGATGATTGATATGTCAATTATGTTTAGTTTTCATATTTTCTGTTATGATTATTTTCAATTTTGTTAGATATGATGATTGATATGACAATTGTGTTTAGTTTTCATATTTTGGCACGATGAGAAGTAGAAGGTTTCGTTTATGTTATTCATAAGTTTATTAAAATTATTTTGCCTCCCATAAACCCAGATGATGAATCACCTATAAACCTACCCACTGGATTTTTGACCTAGTAAAACATAAAAAATGTAGCCGTTTATGCTTATTGGAAGGTACCGAGGGGCTTGTAAGCTATTAGATTCATTCGAGGTACTCATTCTCTTACTCCCGAAGCTACTTACCGCTTCCTTATGAACTTACTCATTAAGGCTCTCTCGGGATATACTTTCGGGGACAAGAGATAGATCCTCCAACAGAACATCTCGTGAGCACAGTAAACTCCTAGGTAACGCCTACCTTATTTACAGCTCTTGCCTCCTCTATCAATACATTGCAGAATCCATAAATGACCTACCCTCTTTACTATCCTACAATACAATGCCCAGGAGGGGTTATCTATGTCGGGAGCAAAGCGTGCAAGAGCTCGGGATAGTAAACAACGCCTTAGCATCCGCTATCACTATGCAAGAATGACAGTGCTTCGTGGGGATACATTCTTTCTCCACTATCTTATTCATCGGGGTTAAGCCAGGGGGTTCAGCCATCAGATCGGGGTTACTGCCTTACTCTAGACATCATAGCCCACATAGACCTTACATCATACATAGCCCACATAGTGGCTTGCCGCGCATAGCGGGTTCACTTTTCAACCAAAGTAACTTATAGCCCTACTCCAGCCAGAAGGAACACTACTCCGTGCTGTAGTTACCTTGCCTCATGATACAAATGAATACTGCCTCATAAACCCGCGTGTGAAAGCTCATCCACCCGGTGCACACCAAAGGATGCAATAAGAAGATATAAATAGAAGTGGTTATCCCCGGTAAGGGTAAGCACATAGCCGACTCAGGGGCTTTTACATTCCGATCAGGTGCCCGGGTACAGGTCTCTATTCATTAGTCTTTATACTCGGTAAGCACATGTGGGGTGGGGGAGCCCTTATATTGGAAGCCTCGATTGGGGTCGGCAAGTTTGAACCAAAGGAAGGCAGATCTCATTAGACATCCATAGACTTCTTAGTTCGACTCGGTCACCACATAGCGGTTGTAACGAACGATATTAACTAAGACAGATATTACGGGGAAGGGTGCGAGCCTCATTAAACAAGATTTAAGGTAGGCTTATTATAGCTGTACTAATACGCAGGCAGCACTATTTAGATAGTTTTTTAGACAGATCATCCATCCTCTAGGAACCCCATCTTGCGGTTCTCTTTATAAAAAATAGAAAATCACGAGCTCCTAATAGGCAGGCTTCCACCTAGGAGATTAATGAGCGATAAACCCCTTGGCATAAGGAGATCAATGATGCATATACTTTCTCGTAGCTATTATTCCTCCTATCTATTATCTATTCTCTTTGAAGGGCACATCCCATCGCGTTTCATAAACCCAATGTTTGGGCGATATTGGTTCGATATTGCCTCTCCCTTTGGTCGAGCCTACTTGCGCATTCATGAATGCATAATGACATATATAATATATTCTCATTCATGACTGGAAGAAATGCATAATGACAAAATATAATGATATATCTCTTATTTGTATATGATATTTATGGGTACGATCGATGATTCGAGCTACGATCCCATACGACGCTAAAGCGTAATTACTTATATAATTATATTGATTGAACTAACTAGAGAGAGAAGAAATGAATAGATTCGGTCTAATGGGTAGATGTGCTTCGCCTCCTTTGGGGTATATACCCCCTCACTCAATATAGCTATCATGCCAATATCATTGAACGGCTTGAAATCCATAAATAAGCAAGACCGAGCGAACCCCACTATCCAATCCCATCGGTTCGTCCTTCCACCCTGCCCTCGGTCTCACTAGCATTGTCTCTTTAACGCTAACTCCACCAATCAGACTACTTAGCTTACTTACATACCTACCACACTGATAACTACTCATACCGAATACTGCTTACTGCTGATACTACCACTCATACTAGTACCAACTAGTCTATGCTTACTACTGATACTACCACTCATACTCACTCTATATCCATATATCTCTATCCCCATCTCACTTTATTTATCTATCTATCTATAATGAATGGACTTTCCAATGGTATGTATGAATAAGAGATTCCGTTATTTGGGAATTCTGGCTGATCCTAGGTAATCTATCCACCTATTACCCAACTATCTTAGACTTCCAGCTCACCCAATAAACACCTAGTTGAGGTGCCAGCCCAACAATACATTACTTCCTTAGGCTATTCACCTTACTAGCCTAGGCCTTCATTTGGTTTATCCCCTCCTAGTAGTTCTTCTAGCGGGCCCTCCCTATTAGAACCTAGTTGGGGCTAGAATCCTTATTTAGTTAGGCCTATGAGCCTAGCCTTCAATGGGGTCAAGTTGCGATACAACGAACGCAAATGTCCTCTCCCTCTTGGTCAAGCCTGCTGTCGCATCCTTGAACGCGGTTTTATGCCCATGATGTACCAGGGTTGTTTTAGTTCCCACTCGGCACCGTCGG